>JADLZN010003830.1:0-220966 GCA_018155175.1 Sinocyclocheilus anophthalmus
ATGTCCTTTTAAGCTGCAGATTCTTTGTAGCCATGTGTTCAGCCCAAACAAACGTGAAAACATATTAGTTCCTATTGCTGGGAGTGGCCCACTGATGAACAACTGAACTTTAAGTCTTCAAAGTGTTTCAAAAAGTTCACTGAAGTCCTTCTTAAGGAGTTCTGAATGCTCTTTCCGAATATCATTCTTCCCCACATGGATGATGATTCGATTTGCAGTATTGTGCTTCATTAGAATTTTCCGAAGTTCCTTGTTCACATCAGAGACGGTTGCTTGATGAAAGTAGCATGTTGTTGTAGTCCTGCTACTGGTGTTTCTGATAATGGAGTCGCCCACTATCAGAATCCTGGGCTCGGCTGCGCTCTGAGCTAAAAGCCGCTGTCTGCTCGACCTTGAGCGTCTGTTAGTAGCAATGTTAGCTGCTGGCTGATCCGATCCATGTTTAATCACACTTGGGGATTCCTCACCCACATTCATTAAAACTTCAAATCTGTTTTCAAGATGTAAAGGAGGTGGTAGAATACCAGTGTTTGCAAGAATTGTCATAGCCGTATCTGGGGTAGAGGATTCTACGGCAGCAATACGAGAAACTCGTGACAATCTAATGTCTCTACTGCCTTTGGGTCTCGCTCCCTGTTTGTGCCATCGATTAGTGTGACAATCAGTTTCGGCTTGTTTCTCTACACTTGGTATGAACTGTTGAGATTGACTAGGTTCATGAGACTCACCGGCTGTATGCTGATGGTGTCCGTGACGACGGTCTGCTGAGTGTTCTACCTGTTTTGGAAATCCAGCAAGTAACTTAGTTTCAAGAACCGTAATCCTTTGTAGAAGTTTCCAGTAGTTCATGCAGCAAGTAGATTCAACAGGAGGCATTTTCTTTCTCTTCTGTTTGAATGTTGGCAGCTGTGTTTTCCCTTCTCCGGATTGTAAGCTGCTGGCAGTGGGAGGCAAAAGTATTCTTTTTCGTGGTATTATTCCAGTCCCAGAGAGTTTTTAGTTTTAGTGTTTGTGCCAAAAATATGTTGTTTGAGCACTGTGCTGATATGCTGAAGTAAAAATCTTAGAAAAATTAGAGAAAAGTACAGAAATAGGGAGCAAAACGCAGAGCAGTAAGCAAAAACGTTAGCCGCCGGTATTTATAACGAAAGCGAGAGAAGTGAACATTTCATGCAAAACAACTCCTTGTTCAAGCTCTTGTTCTAGCCAGGCTGGACTATTGCAATGCTCTCTTGGCAGGTCTTCCAGCCATTTCTATCAAAACTCTACAATTAATCCAAAATGCTGCTACAAGATTAATCTTTAACGAGCCGAATAGAACACATGTCACACCTCTGTTCATCAAATTGCAATGGCTACCAGTAGCTACTCGCATTAAATTCAAGGCATTAATGATTGCCTACAAAACCACCACTGGCTCTGCAACCATTTACCTAAATTCATTACTTCAGACTTATGTGCCCTCTAGAAGCTAGCATTCTTGTATGTAGTGATGAAATATAGACAGGTATATATATATTATATACCTATAATAATCGCAGATAAATATTATATTATATTATCTTAGCTACGTGTACTGCCGTTAGGCTAACCTGGACTTTCAGTTCACGTATATTCGATTGTTGCTCTTGTTAGTTTGATGCTTTAGTGTCCTCATTGTAAAGATCGCTAAATGACTAAAGTAATGTAAGTAAACTGCAAGTGTCATCATAAGGTTCGTTGTACAGTGAATCTAATTATTTCACTATCTGAACACTGCTTCAGTGTACTATTACTCTATAAATAAGGAATATATGAAAATTAGAGCAAGTGTTTAACGGTCAGCTGTAAGTGAATCTAATTATTTCACATCTGCAACATGCTTCAGTGGTAGTTCTACTCTATAAAGTAGGATATATGAAAATAGAAGCACGTGTTTAACAGTAGGGTTAAACACGAGCTAAGTTAAAGATGTAACCTGCCCATTATGTGTTTTCTTATAATAATTCTTAAATAATTTATTAAACTTAATGGATAATGTTCTTTATTCAACTAGAAACACACACTAAGAAAAATGATATGCAACACATATATGATTTTTGCTGGGATCTTACCAGATCCCAAAAGATCCACCAACACACCTGCTTCCCATGCTGGGGAACAGCAAACCAGCAAACAGAATCCCATGTTGAAGACCAGAAAACCAGCATCATTAGAGACAGCAAACCAGCCATCACATGTTGGAGACCAGCCCAAACCAGCCCAGCTGTTGGAGACAGCAAACCAGCATCCCATGTTGGAGACCAGAAACCAGCATCCCATGTAGTAGACCAGTAAACTAGCAACCAGCATCCCATGTTGATGACCAGCAAACCAGCATCCCATGTTGGAGACCAGCAAACCAGCATACCCTGTTGAGGAACAGCAAACCAGCATCCCATGTTGGGGACCAGCAAACCAGAATTCCAGCATCCCATGTTGGAGACCAACAAACCAGCATCCCAAGTTGGAGACCAGCAAACCAGCAACCAGCATCCCATGTTGGAGACCAGCATACCAGCAACAAGCATACCATGTTGGAGACTTGCAAACCAGCAATCAGCATCCAATGCTGGAGACCAGCAAACCAGCATCCCATGCTGGGGACCAGCAACCAGCATCCCATGCTGGGGAACCAGCAAACCAGCAATCAGCATCCCATTCTGAGGACCAGCAAACCAGCATCCCATGCTGGGGACCAGCAACCAGCATCCCATGCTGGGGATCAGCAAACCAGCAACCAGCATCCCATGTTGGAAACCAGCAACAAGCATCCCATGCTGGAGACCATCAAACCAGCATCCCATGTTGGAGACCAGCAAACATGCATCCCATGTTGGAGACCAACAACCAACATTCCATACTGGTGACCAGCAAACCTGCATCCTGTGTTGAAGACCAGCAAACCAGCATCCCATGTTGGAGACCAGAAACCAGCATCCCATGTAGTAGACCAGTAAACTAGCAACCAGCATCCCATGTTGATGACCAGCAAACCAGCATCCCATGTTGAAGACCAGCAAACCAGCAACCATGTTGAAGATCGCAACCAGCATCCACTGTAGGAGACCCAGTAACCTAGAAACCAGACAACCCATGTTGACTGGATCAAGCAAACAGCAACCAGCATCCTGTAATAATTTTACTAGTGGTAAGGGAATTAATCGTTATTAATTGATTCAGGTTATTGCTAGACTGCAGGTGTTAAAAGAACTCGACTGAGAATCGAGGTCCACTGCTCAAAAAACGACTTTGACGTTCAATAGTGTATACTTTTATCAGCGGATCGGCCAGTGGAGAAGTTGATGTCGTGTATATTACCAATTGAATACTGTAAATTTTGATCTCCCTGGCCACAGGTGAAATAACCCCAGGGTATGATAAGTGTCAGCTCTTGAAAGCGAGGTAATTATATGAAGTAAGCTACGAGCTAAGGTAGAAAGCAAGGATCTTTTTGGCATAGAAGATTGACACGAAATTATTGGACACAGACATTATTATTTATAAGTGAAAACATGAAATTTCCTTGGGAAATCTAGATTACATAAAAACCTAACTAAAACATACTCATACACACAAAGATTCAATGAAATGAGTTGACGGAGTTGCATGAAGTTTAAAGTTCTAACTCGTTTTACGAGTGATCTAACTTCACCTTAGAGAATTTACCAAGAAGAGAATTGGTCTTAATTTTACTGCTTAAATTAGTTCTACACCAGTTCAGCTGAGTTGAAGAGTTTGTTCGTTACTTGCATTCTTTTGGTTGACAGCTGACAAGCTGAAGAGGTTAATCCGTCACCGGTCGCGGGATTCCTGAGTCTGTTGAGGAAATTCCTCGCGATGGCTGTTTGCTTTGACGTTGGAATGCACGTATGGCGGTGAGTCCTTGGGTGAAACCCTCTTGGAGTGGTCGAGATAATGTGGTTTAAGGAAGAGGCTTCAGCAGTCCATGCTAAAAGATCGAGTTTGAAAGACTTCAAGTTCTCTGAAGATCGCGAAAGTCTACCTAAATGTCGCGTTACTTAGATGGTGTCTGATACGCTGGTGGTCTGGCGTGGGCCGCTTTGTCAGCGCTCACAAAGGTGAAAACCAAAGTTCTTTGCGTGAGAGTGCGGAGCCCGACTGAAGACGAGCAGAGGGCATGTGTTAAGATTTAAGCAGGCTGACTTTTGTCCAGCCCACAGTTCGCTTGTCCAATCAGATGGTGGCATGCTGTTTGTTGTTTGGAGAGTATTTCTGCAAGTTTTAAAGAACTTCTTATAAAAATATCATCACCAGAAAATGATCATGCTGAATATCAATTTTTCACTTACACCAATGTTCTGTGAATACAACCAGCTCTCATCCAAACTCAAACAACAGGTATTTTGCATACACAGCAATCGTAATTAACTAAAAAGAAAAGTTAGAAAGCAACGATTAAGATACCGTGGTTTCAATAACACATCACACACATTAAGACATAAAACATATTATTTGTGAATATACTTACTCCAATACTTTCAATGATTTTTTTAATGATTGTCTGTGTACACTCTGTTTCTTTGTCTGTGACAAAAGAAAGTAAGGGTTTCGGTCATGCAGGAAGCAGGTGGTTAAACATGGGATAGTCATGTGGCGTCACGCTGTATATCCTGTGCTTGCCTGAGGGCGTCATTTAATCCTTTTCCTGTTCTGGAGATAATGGTTCCATCCATTGGTGGGTCCCAAGACATGGGGGATCTATATGTTGTGAAGAACCTTTTCAGTCCTTGATACAAAGAAAGCTTTGTTGTCTCCTGATTGAATTAGTTTCGATCTCATGAGTAGATGAGTTTACCATACTGACAGGAAATCAACCGAGAATATGGGATTCATGTGCTGGGTGATCAGCAAACTTAATTGAATGCTGATATCAGTGTCTGCTCATATTTAAGAAATCCCTACAATCCCATGTTGACGACCAGCAAACCAGCAGCCCATGTTTAAGATCAGCAAACCAGTATCCCATGTTGAAGACAAGTAACCAGCATCCCATGTAGGAGACCAGTAAACTAGCAACCAGCATCCCATGTTGACGACCAGCAAACCAGCATCCCATGTTGACGACCAGCAAACCAGCATCCCATGTTGAAGATCAGCAAACCAGCAACCAGCATCCCATGTTGGAGACCAGCAAACCAGCATCACATGTTGGAGACCAGCAAACCAACATCCCATGTTGGAGATTAGCAAACCAGCAATCTGCATCCCATACTGGTCTCAGCATGCAAAACATGCCTTATTCTGGTGACCAGCAATGCTGGATTTTTCAGCAGGGTGAGACATATCACTATCATCTGTCTCTGCTATCGAAGAATAGCAAAAGTGGTGAAATCAAGCGAATGACAAAGTACACAGAGGCTGTTCTTTATCTTACTTGAGAATTCCAATGCAATTCAAGTACCTCATAACAACATGGCCATCTGGAATGAAGAAAGTGAAGACCAACCAAAGTGATAGGATCCTGACACAGGCCCTGTTTACACCTGGTATTAAAGCCTTCTACAGACTGCACGATTTTAGCAATTCAATAAGATCACTGCAAATCACACTGTGCGACATGGATCTAATAAACTTGGGTAAGACGTGTGTGGACTGTACAATGAAGACACCTATTGACCCATAGGCTACGATGCACATTACTATAGAAGAATAAAACATCATCAGTATGCGTTAGTGGTAAACAAAAAGAGCATGATGAATCACACTATGGCAGTTGGAGTTTTTATTTGTGCTGAAAAAAGTGAAAGTGGCAAAAGAGGAAGGGATAAGAGCTTGAGGTAAGCAGTTTTATTTTTTAGTGCCATGTCGCATTTTTATTGGCTGGTCAGAAAACGTGGGCTATCTAGGCTATTATTGTAGGGTATCTTTGGTCGCAAGACAGTAGGTGCGTTTCCATTCCCTTCAAATTGCGCAAATTGAAATTGCGAATTGAAAATATGCTTAACACATCAATAGGCGTGTTTCCATTACAGATTTGCACAAAACTTTGGCGATATTTTATAAATATCGATAAAAAAGTATTACGAAATTACGGCGTTTCCATTAACCAATATTATGTGACTAAAACGTAACCTTTTGCCTCTCGCGATAAGTCATGGCAACGGATTTTGGCTATATTTATTCAAAGGAGGCATATGCGTGTATCTTTACAGAAGTAGCACAGAGAGCCGCTTCAGAAACGTGCATGGCGCAGCTGGATTCTGGAATCAGAAATAAAACAAGCAATTTGTGGCCGCGATCAGCTCCGGTGGCCGTGTCGGAGCAGTAATGCACCGCAGACGTATGCAGTGTAAATTGTCTAAGCATTAATGGTAGGGAAAGCCCCTTATACTGGAGGGCGGCCACATATGATGTGTTTCTTCGAGGTTATAGTACATTGAAGAATGATCATATGACTTTTTACATACGTCATGTGACCTGTAAATGCGAGAAAGCCATTTCCATTGCAGTTTTGATAATTATTCCTTTTTTTCGATTGCTGAAAAACCACTCATGCAAGCGTAAATCTTTTTTGACGATATATGAGTGTTTGCGAAATTGACGCCTTTCATTAGGCGATTTTCAATATCGCAATTTCATTGAAGGTAATGGAAACGCGCCTATTTGCCAAAAAAATTACCCACTATCTCGCAAACAAGTTTTATGCTGCCATGAGGGTGGAAGAAAACATTCTTATGTGGAAGATCTCCAGTATATAAGGGCGTTCCCACCATAATGCTTAGACAATTACACTGACACATTGTGGGGCAGGTGGCTCTTGATACTATGGCAAGCCGTTTTGATTGTTCATTATCAGGATAGGAATTCTTGATATCAACAATTTAATTTTTACTAGTTAAAATGTTAATTCTTGATATCAGAAATTAGATTTATACTATTGCCTATTTTTGATTTCAGCAATTACATTTCCACTAGTAACAAATGTTAATTCTTGATATCAACAATTACATTTCAACTAGTAAAAACTATAATTCTTGATATCTGTAATTTTATTTTCACTAGTTAAATGTCACCATAGGCTGCCATTCAAAATCAATTGTTGATATCAAGAATTAATTTCTTACTAGTTGAAATTCCAATTCCACATATCAGAAATACAATTCTTACTAATAAAAAACTTTATTTTTGATATCAGTAATCACACGGTTACTAGTACAGACGTCTATTCTTGATATCAACAATTTAATTGCCACTAGTGACAATGTTCATTTCTGATATCATGAATGTGATTGTTACTAGTAAGAAAGCCATTTAGATATCAGAAATGACTCTCCTAATTATTGATATCAGAAATACATTTTCAGATATCAGAAATGAACATTGTCACTAGTGACAATTAAATTGTTGATATCAAGGATTAACATTTCAACTAGTACAATGAATATTGATATTCAAGACGTAACTGTTACTAAACTAGTAAAAATGTAAATGTGATATCAAAAATTGTATTTCTATCGTCCGAACTACAAAGCGATATGTGCAGTAGAATTGTAACTAGTAAGAAATGCCATTTTTGATATATGTAAAAGTTTTGTTCCTGGCAAGCCGTTTTGACTTTTATTCATTCTCAGGATATGAATTCTTGATTATCAACAATTCAAGTTTTTCTAGTTAAAATGTTAATTCTTGATATTAGGAATTAGATTTCTACTAGTAACAAATGCTATTTTTGATATCAGCAATTACATTTCCACTAGTAACAATGTTAATTCTTGATATCAGGAATTAGATTTCTAATAGTAACAATTGCTATTTTTGATATCTGTAATTGTATTTTCACTAGTTAAATGTCACCATAGGCTGCCATTCAAAATCAGTTGTTGATATCAAGAATTGATTTCTTAGTTGAAATTTCAATTTCACATATCAGAAATACAATTCTTACTAGTAAAAAACTTTATTTTTGATATCAGTAATCACGTGGTTACTAGTACAGACGTCTATTCTTGATATCAACAATTTAATCGTCACTATTGACAATGTTCATTTCTGATATCATGAATGTGATTGTTACTAGTAAGAAAGCCATTTTAGATATCAGAAATTACCCTCCCAATTGTTGATATCAGAAATACATTTTCAGATATCAGAAATGAACATTGTCACTATAGTGACAATCAAATTGTGATATCAGAATTACATTTCAACTGGAGCAATGAATCAGAATCTCAAGACTTCACATTGGTACTAGTAAAAATGTCATGTTGAATCAAAATGTAGTCTACAATTTAGCTAGTAATAGTAAGAAATGCATTTTGAATCTGTCACATAGGTTTGTCGCCCTTTTAACATTTTAAAGAATGAATGCTGGTGATATCAATAATTAAATGGTTGATATCAACAATTTAATTCTTGATATCAGGAATTAAACTTCCACTAGTAACAACACGAATTCTTGATATCAAAAATGACGTCATCACTCGCAGAAATACGTTTATCATATCAAAAATGAAATTACAACTAGTAATACACATACTTCTTGATATCTGTAACTTAATTCTTACATGTTAAAATTACATTTTCACTAGTAAAAATTGTTATTTAAGATATCATGAATTCCTTTTTGGATATGTGCATAGTAATGAATACCTTTTTGGATATGTGCATAATTTAATGACGAGTGCAACCCGTTATGAATGTTTATGGCGGATAGACGACAAGGTACAGAGCCCAAAAGAGAATGGGCACATTCGATTGCCCTCTCATGAAAATAAAACGCTCCTGTAGGCTATTTTTAATCATTATTTTGTTTCATTTTGGCAGAGGCTACTTACAATAACTCCGCCTACCAACGTGTGGTAGTGTTACACAACACTGCAAAAACACTTCGACGAGCCGTCAGTCTCAGTGACGCAGATGGTAGAGCGCAAAGCAGTTGTTTTTTGACGCAACGGACCCGAGTTCGATTCCGCCTTCTGCCGAACTCGTTCTTATAGCTTTTCACACACCGTATCACAACAGCAAATTTACACTGTTATACAAGCTGTACACTCACTACTTTACATTGTAGCAAAGTGTCATTTCTTCAGTGTTGTCACATGAAAAGATATAATAAAATATTAACAAAAATGTGAGGGGTGTACTCACTTCTGTGAGATACTGTATAGTGCTGTACTCCAGGGACGGTTCTAGACCCTTTTAGGTGGGCTTCAGCCACCCTATTTGTCGTCTCAATCCCCCTAAAACTATAATCAGCTATCTGAACGATCAGACCAGTGCTGCTTCCTCATGAAAGTTTATCATTCTCGCTTTTAAGGGCAAGACGGCACGAGTGAGATCTCAATGTGGTATTCATGCGCTGTGATATCGTTACTGTGAACACACAATATTAAAATAGCCTACACACAATATTATGTCACAATAACTGTCTTGACGAGTATCCAAGTAAACACAGTCGGTTACGTCAGTTAAGAAAATATTAATGTGTCAGTATAACGGATCCATGCATTTCTTATATTACGTTAATATTGTTAATAAAACAACAAAGGAAAAACAGAGAAGCACTCACTGCTCTTAACTAAGTGACTTATGTAACTTTAATAGGTAATTGTGTATGTTTATTTCGTAATACAGTTTTCATAAGCACTGTAAAATACTGTTTATTTAGGACATTTGTATCTTTGTATCTAATGCTCTCTCTGAGGGCTAAGCCCCACTGAGGACGAAACCCTAGAACCGCCATAGACACCATTTTATTTATCTCTTTTGAGATAACATATAGTCTCTATTCTGTTTTATTGTGTGTTGTTTTGCCAAAACAACACTCAATGTTGAAAGGGATAGTAGAGACAAGCACATTTCCAAAACAGAAAACATATTTATTAATTATTTAATGATACAATTGTTGGGAGATCTTAAGTAAACCCATTTATAGTTACAAAATTAAAAACAACACAGTAAGCCTAATAAAATAGCCATAATAATAATAATAATAATAATAATCATATAAAATAGCCTACTAATAATAATAATAACAATAAGAAATGAACCAGATGGGCAAGATTACACAATTATTATTAAATCGTTGTCCATTCTCCGAACTAACTACAATTGAGAGACTGTTATTCATGTCAACTTTCAGAAGAGTGTATCAGTGCAGTGCCATATTTAACTTAACATTGAAATAGCTGAGACAGACATGAGAAAGAGGTTCAATAGACTTTATCATTCATCTTGTCCACCGATACTTCAAGAACTGGACATGTTATATAAAAATAATGCCTGTTAGGGCATGACTCATTCATGTAGCCTAATCAACGGCATTAAAAAAAAAAAAAAAAAAGTCCAGTAAAACGTTCAAACTTTGTATGACGCATTATTATCTGTTATATTTTTCCTTTTGGTTGTATTTTTTATTTGATGTATTAGAAGAAAGTGTAATAAAACTAAAAATAAACATGAAAAAACGACATGAAGTTATTTTTTATGTTAAAGCTAAATTAATGCCTTGTTCATTTTTCCTTTAATTATCCGAAGGACTTGGTGGCCAATAAATAGAAACAGCATAAAATTACTTTAACAAAAAATTAACAATTAACAAAAAATTTACAAATAAAAAAAAATTAATCCAGCCATAATATAATTTTCATGTTTCATTGACAAAACAAATAAATAAAGGAGGAGCCGTTTCTGCGCATGGATGTTCTTCAGCCATCTTTGGCCAATGCTGATGCTAAAACGAGGATTGTGGGAAAACCAGATCTCATTAATATTCATGATCTCATTACCATAGCTATTCTTACCTGTAAAAATGGCATTTCTACATATCTGTAAACTTATTTTTAATAGTTAAAATGTTATTTAAGATATCAGTAATTCAATTTTCACTAGTTGCAAGGGAAATTTCAGATATCAACTGCCTTTTTTGATATCAATAATTATTTTGTTACTAGTAAAAATGTGAATTATTGATATCAAGAATTCAGTTGTTACTAGTTGAAATGTTAATTCTTCATATCTGTAAAGGAATTTCAACATGTTAGATTTGTTATTTTTGATATCTAAAAATATATTTGTGATATCAATATAATTTCTGATATCTAAAATGGCTTTTTTACTAGTAACAATCACATTCATGATATCAGAAATGAACATCGTCACTAGTGGCAGTTAAATTGTTGATATCAAGAATTAAATTGTTGATATCAAGAATAGACGTCTGTACTAGTAACCACGTGATTACTGATATCAAAAATAAAGGTTTTTACTAGTAAGAATTGTATTTCTGATATGTGAAATTGGAATTTCAACTAGTAAGAAATCAATTCTTGATATCAACAATTCAGTTTGAATGGCAGCCTATGGTGACATTTAACTACTGAAAATACAATTACAGATATCAAGAATTAACATTTCAACTAACAACTGAATTCTTGATATCAAGAATTCAAATTTTTACTAGTAAAAATGTAATTGTTGATATCAAGAATTAAAATTTTTACTAGTGAAAATTGAATTGTTGATATCAAAAATAGCAATTGTTACTAGTAGAAATCCGATTCCTGATATCAAGAATTAACATTTTAATTAGTAAAAATTGAATTGTTGATATCAAGAATTAATATCCTGAGAATGAATAAAAATCAAAAAAGTCAAAACGGCTTGCCTATTACCATTCCCAGGATATAAATTATTGATATCAAGAATAATATTTTTTACTAGTAGAAATTTAATTGCTGATATCAAGAATTCAATTTCTGCGAGTGATGATGTCATTGTTGATATCAATAATTAACATTGTTACTAGTGGAAATGTAATTGCTGATATCAAAAATAGCAATTGTTACTAGTAGAAATCTAATTCCTGATATCAAGAATTAACATTTTAACTAGTAAAAATTAAATTGTTGATATCAAGAATTCATATCCTGAGAATGAATAAAAGTTAAAATGGCTTGCCATATGATTACGGACACTGAAGTGATTGCGGCCACTATTAGTCAATGCTTGTATTTATTCCAGCCGCGCTACGCACGTTTCTGAAGCGGCTCTATGTGCTGTTCTGTAAAGATACACGCATGTGCCTCCTTTGAATAAATATAGCCAAAATCCCACAAAAATCCGTTGCCATGACTTATCGCGAGAGGCAAAAGGTTACTTTTTAGTCGCATAACATTGGTTAATGGAAACGCCGTCATTTCGCAATACTTTTTAATCGACATATATAAAATATCGCCAAAGTTTTTCTTAAAGATGTAATGGTACACAAAACACTGCAAAAAATGGCTTATCTTACTTAGTATTTTTTGTCTTGTTTCTAGTCAAAATATCTATAAATTCTTAAATCAAGAAGGAAGGATTGCTGGGTTTGCTAGTCTCCAACATGGGATGTTGGTTTGCTGGAATAATTTTTACTTGTCTAGAAAATCCTTCTTGATTTAAGAATTTTTAGATATTTTGGCTGGAAAAAAGATCTAAGCTAGAAAAGCATTTTTTGCAGTGTAGTGACAACTTTCCATCTTTGAACCTCTCTCACTGTACGACACAGGACCACAGATTAGGAGCCACAAACAAAAGATTGGACAATCATCAAGGTGGTCATCAATTGTTGTTATTATTGTTATTGGCTTCTGTAATTTTTTAAATCATAGATTTCAATTTCCTCTTTGACCAGTTTTTTTTTTAAAGTACAGAACAACTATTGCCACCTAGTTTCTCTCTGAATGATATCATTATATATACTGTAGCAGATGACTTAATAGATAATTTCTTGATTAATGCTGTTCATTCTTTCAAAGTCATCAGATTGCTATTCTTTTCACACTACAAAACAGCCTGTTGTCGCCAATGTATTTTCCAGTCAAAACACATTTCACACTACAGGATGTATCGCAGACAGGTCTAGATATTTATTATGCTGAATGTTTCTCATCTGTGATGCATCTGCTCTTTCTCTCAGATCGTGTCTTTGATAATTCATACATAGCAATCGTCACTCACATGAATGACCACCAATTTGCTTACAATTGTGTGCTTTTGTTGGCATTTTCCATTAATGCCTGAGCGGAGAATCAGGGCTGAAATTTTGTAGTGTGTGTGGCATTAAAAAAGAGCATCGTGCTAGCAACACCAAGGTCATGGGTTTGATTCCCAGTGAATGCAAACAAATGATGAATGCATACATTGAATGCAATGAAAGTACTTTGTAAATGCATACTTCCGTAGGGTCAATGCATGAAATGCGGTTGGCCAACACGTGATCAACCTTAAGCATATACATTCTATTGTAATTGTTTTTTTAAGGCAACAAAAAGTCTGTGAATTAGAAACTACAGTCCTCTTATAGCAGCTCTTTCAATATTTGAAAGACACATCCAGCCTGCTGTGAGGCATCATCCTGATGTGTAGATATCACCACAAAGAGACAGTCTTCAGAAAGCTGCAGTCTAAATACAGCATCTCATGTATGACAGTGGATGAATTACATATCAAACAGAATGACAGAGTCATATGGTCCATTTCCTCTGTTCATTACTCACGAGTCATCTCACCTCTTCATGTTTACTGCCTGACACACAAGAGAAAGCAAACGTGTATCTTCAGAGCCAACGCTGACACACTGCGATATTACACAGATAAAAGAGGTATTCAGCGTTAATAATGCTCTAAATCTCTCTAAATATCTGGCCTTGGACTCCTTGATAATTGGCTGCATCAATATGGGTTTTCAATAATCTGCTTACAGTTAGAAATATTACAGAAATATATTAAATGCTTTCATTTATGCATTATTCATATTTGTAGAGAAAGTATTTCTAAGAAACAGTTACTGAAAATGTCATTATTTAGGCCTACTCACTCTTGTTGTTCCAAACCCATGTGCCATTACTTTGTTGTTAAACACATTTTAACTTTTTTTTTTCCCCTATACAATTCCAGTGAATTGGAACTGGATTTAAAGCAGATACAAAAGTGCCACGAAGAACTCCATATAACTTCTGCAGTATTTCAAGACAAGTTAGTTTATGTAATTACTGAACAATACAGCAGATATTTACTGAAAATCTGCATCAGCTCTCCTTGATTCATGAACAAATTGTTTTGAACCAAATCTTTTCAGTGAATCAGTTGATCTGTTTGCAAAACTGGGGCTGGATTAATGAAACATTATTTAGAATAAAATTCTTCTTATTATTTTGTTACTTAAAAAAAGATATTCTCTAAATACTTCTTAGGAATGTTCTTATCTTTTTTCTTGAGACTGTTAAGATTGTTTAGAATTTAAATTCTTGAAAAGAATCTTCTTAAGAATCATTGTTCTTAAAGGGGACATAACACACACAGTTTAACCCAATCTCATGTTAATCTTGAGCACCTAGAGTAGTACTGCATCCTTCATATCTCCATAAAGTCTTTAGTTTTATCATATTTATTAAAGAAAGATACAGCTTTACGATTCTCACTGAAAACAGTCGAGCTCCTGGAGGCATGCCGTGGGCAGAGCTAAAGAGTGACGAGCACTTGAGCTCCGACTGCCAACAAAACAAAGACATTTGATGCAGTTTCACTTACCGTTACAGTTCCAGGGGTGTGAAGTAACAAATTACAAATACTCGCGTTACTGTAATTAAGTAGTTTTTTTCAGAAATTGTACTTTTTTGAGTAGTTTAAAAAAAAATTACTTTTACTTGAGTACATTTTAAGCGATGTATCGGTACTTTTACTCCGCTATTTCCTCCGTTTGTGGTCGTTACATGCCTATTTTAATTTTATTTTTATCCATCAATGTGATTGAATAGAGAGTAATAGGTCTCGTGACTTTCGTCAAATAAAATTGTGCATAGAAAACTTTAACCGCCAACTGTTTATCATGGCTGCTGGAAGCGCATTCTTCAAGCATCAATTCAGTCGCATCTTCCTCTAAATTAATATGTTAAGGTAAATTTCGGATTTCTGCTTACTAAATGATTTGTATATATGCTTGCCTATTTACACGTCTGAAATTTGGTGTGAGGTTGCGGGTATTGCGTACAGTGTTAAGTGTTAACTCCCGCAAGTGCCATGTTATGAGACGCACGATCTGCGCTGCCTCTCTCGCGTGCGTTCTGCAGCAGTCACTTGGATAAGTCGTTGTTATTGCTTGTTGAACTTGTTGACTTTTGAGGAGTTTGAGCGGGTGATTTGCCTCTGTGAAAAATGTGTTGGAAACACAAATTGAGGACCAATCTGCACCTTATTGATGACCCGTGGCGTTAATATACTGTATCTGTGCCAGTGCGTGATGTAATAAAACTGCAGCTCGTTAATAAAGTTTTAAAAAAAATCAATTTTATACAATCCGCCTTCAATTAGCAAGTGCACTCGTGCATAAACAATTTTCAAGTTCAACACTTTTTGTTCCGTTCAGTTGTGGATGCTGCCGATTCACCGAGACCGCCGCGGCTCAGCAAAGATACATGCATGGGCGTGTGTGTGTTTTCCTTTGAAAAAATTTTCCCCAGAAATACTTCGCTATTTAATGCATTTTTCCTTACAAATTGTATTATCAGCATAACAATTCGAGTAAATGTATAAAAGGTATGGCATGATGCCATCCTTCTAGAACAATGTGCATTTATGTTAAAATTGTAACATAGATTATCAATTCAATTCAATTCAAGTTTATTTGTATAGCGCTTTTCATGATACAAATCGTTGCAAAGTAGCTTTACAGAAAATTAAAGTTTCTACAATATTTAGTGGTAGCTTAATCAGTGGTGACTGCAGTTAATGTACATATGGCAGAAATGTATGGAAAAATCAGTTAAAGACGTAATCAAACATACGATGAACACTATTAACAGCAATTATTATAAGATGCATTCAAAATGTGGTAGTTCTGTAAGTTGTTTCAGGGTTGGCATCATCTGAGGTCTCTGAGTGGGTTGGCATTTGGCAAATTATCCAGTTTAGTTATTCTTATTTCTTTATTGCAAAACGCTAAAACTGGCATCATTTTGGAGAGAAATGGGCTCTCATTTCAACCCATATCATGGTGTGTGTGATGCTGAACTATGAGTTTCTAATGGTGTTTTTATTTGCACTGTTCTAAACATTAATAGTTTATGTGCAACAACAGCATATGCTGTCCCAGTGGCCTGACACATGATTTTAAATACATTTTTTCAAACTTTATGATTTAAATGGGGATGGTTGTACTGAGAATAACTTTCATCTTCTCTTCAACTGAATACTGTTTCCGTGCTGTTTTGATATATTTTAAAGAGTTGGCAGTCAAAAAAACTGCTGGATGATAGATATTTTTCATTCTTTATGACAAAAAAAAAAAAAAAAAAACAAGATATGTGAATTACAGAATGTACAACGTTTTTAAAATGTATCAATTGGAGTGTACAGCGTTTATTATGAGGGGGAAAAATCCACAGATCAGTACTCACTAAATACTCATGAGTACTTTTAAATAGGCTACTCTTTTACTCTTACTCAAGTAGTTTTTGGACAAGTACTTTTACTCTACTCGCATTACATTTTTTGGAAGGTAATGGTACTTTTACTTGAGTATATTTTTTCAGTACTCTTTCAACCACTGACAGTTCTGAATAATGACCGGGATCTTTTATAGCTGGGGCCGCGCCATCCTTCAGTATCAAATGATGTGCAAATCCAGCATCGAACTGGCCATTGTTTATAAAACGTTCGTCAACAAACACACTTGTGAAACTGCGTTGATGCCTTCCCAGGAAAAACAAACTGTATCCACTGTTTACATAATGCTGGGTTCTTTAGGAAGCTGAACAATGTTATCTTTCACTTACAACCAAAAACACACTTCTTTGGAGACATTCTTCCCGTGCGTTTCCCATGCAGCGCTGCTGAATGAAGTGCGCGTTGATGGGCGCGCTCTTGCTCTCGCTCTGGTCGATGTGTGCGCGTGCACGCTTAGAGGTGGACAAAGTACACAACTCCATTACTTGAGTGAAAGTACAGATACTGCTGGTCAAATATTACTCCATTACAAATGAAAGTTGTAAAACAGCTTTTTTTAAAGGGGTCCTATTATGCTCTTTTACAAGTCTTGATTTTGTTTTGGGGGTGTAATAGAACATGCTCTCATGCTTGGTGGTTCGAAAAACGCATTATTTTCACATAATTAACATTATTAAAATACCTTTCTCCCCAACCTGCCACAAACGGCTCGATTAGTTCCGGCTTTGATTACAGCGTTTGGTTTCCGGGCTTTGTGATATCACAAGCGGCCCATTACGAATTCATTAAAAATAACACGCTCAGAGATCGAATGGTGGGGGGGGGGGAGGGGCGCGGTTGTGGTATAGAACGCGTGGTTGAGTGGGGGGGAGTGCATCAGACGAGAAGATGAATAAGAAGGGCTGATGCAGAGTTATGTGCATCAGGAAAAACGAGGAAGAAGAGCTCCTGTGCTGGAGCTTTCAAATTTTGCGGCATGTCTAGAGCAGATCTAAAAGTACAACCCCGAGTACCTGGCGCCGCCGGACAGACGCGACCGGCGCTCAGACGGGTGTGCTACACTCATAGAAAATAATGTATATGAATTTTTAAAGACGTGCGTAAGTGGCGCGAGCGGCGCTTCTGTGACGGGGTGTGCGCGACCGCCTCGAAAAGCTGTATTCTTCACCTCAATGCCCAACCACGTCTTGTTTGGGCTTCGAAAGCTGGATGAGTCAGGAAACATGGTTGCAAATTTATGTTTACAAGACTTGGTAAAAGAGCATAATACGGAAACCTGTACTTCTTATTATTGGATTGTTGTAAATAAATATCACATTTGCAACTGGTCAGTGTTCAAAAAGTGCTGGGAAATCATTTCATGTAGCCCTACAAGATTGATTACTGATAAACTGTCTGAAAAATAGAAAGTCACGTTTTAGAGAAGAAAACAAAAATCAGCCACTGACTTTTAAAGCTGCTACATAGTAACAACTTTCTACTTCAAGGTCCTTGATAGAAATGTAGTGGAGTGAATAGTACAATATTTGTCTTTCAAATGTAGTGAAGTTAAAGTCATAAGTTTCTAGAAAAATAATACTCAAGTAAAGTACAGACACACAAAAAGTGTACTTAAGTACAATACAAGTAAATGTACTTAGTTACTGTCCGCCCCTCAGCGCGTTCTTCTGGGAGAAATGCCCATATGAGGAGTTCTACCCTCGTTTACGTCATGAAGAGCCATGATCGGGAAAAAAAAACCCGGAAGTAAGATTTTTAGCACAGGAATACTCCGTCATATGTCCAAATTGTTTTTTTAAATTTTGTCCATGCTTAGCACGAGAATCCAACTCTTTAACACTGTAAACACGAATGCATGAAATAGCATTAGACCTCCCCTTTAAGCGTTGTGTTAGGATAACCATCTGTCATTTTTCATCTGAAGATGATTATAGAACTTCTAAGGAAGTGGATTGGTAACTTAATTTAATCCTTTATCTTCTTAAATTGTTTTTATTTTTTCTTAACTTCTTTCTTAAGAAGATCTTTGTGTATCTGGCCCCTGCTCTGAACAATTTCTAAAATAATCGAACTCCAATTCTGGGGCCAAATGAGTTTCAGGTAGCAGCAGTTCTCAAGTTAACAGGTCATTGCAGGGAAAGAAGATTAGTGAATGTGTGATAATCTTAAGTGTCATTTTTTTTATATAAAATTCTCATTCCTAACATATGAATAACTTGTAAGAGGGTCATCTGTAGCCTTTCTGACTAGAAGATGAAAAGAAACTGGAGTTGAACTGAATGAGTCTGGAAGGCTGTTGTCTGCCGCCTGAGATTCAGACCTCCACGTCAGACATCATTTAAAACTAGTTTATCAAGTGCGCCTGAGATGAATACGTACCACCCTCCACGTTACATGAATAATTCATCTCATTCATTTCTTCATCCGCCAACATTGAAACATTCGAAAAGTTGTGCGAAATATCTGCAAGGGCTCCTCATTTACTGATCTATGCCTTTGAAGATCTCACTGTCCCGGCTTTAAAAACTATTTTCAAGCGATGTCTCCTTGATATGCGGGAGAGAACAGAAACACTTGACAGGTGTTTGCTGTCCCTGAAGCAAGAACGAAAACTTTCCCCATTACCATTTTAAGTCTGTGAATGATTATATCTGTTCCTAACTTGTGGCCACAGCAGAAATTGCTGACATGACAGCAGTTTATGAAGGTAGAAAGTATGTCACTTATTTGGTGTTAGCTTTAAATTGGAGCTGAACCTACTGAAACGTGAATATAAACTTTTCAGCTCTAGATAAGCTCGGTGTCAGTCATAAATTCAGAAGAAGAGGTTACTAGGTACACTCTAAAAATATATATTTAGGCCTAAATATAAGATGTATGTACTTGAAATGCATATCAAATTTCCATCCAATTGAATTGCACAGTTTTAACAAATAATTTTGTCATCATTTACTTACCCTCATGTTTTGTATGAGTTTCTTTCTTCTGTTGAGTACAAAAGAAGGTATTTTGAAGAATGTTGGTAACCACAGTTGAAGGTAGCCATTAACTTCCATAGTAGTTTTTCCCCACACTATGGAAGTCAATGGCTACCATAAATGGTTTGATTACTCATACTCCCAAAATAGTGGTTTTGTGTTTGCAGAGAAGAAAGTAAATCATTTTCATTTTTTGGGTGAACTGTCTCTTTAACTATTTGCATCTATTTGATTTCATTTAAATAACCATATTTTAAAATGCATTTGATGAAAATGCTTAAAATTACCACAAATATGTTCACTGTGAAAACAATTAAATTTATTCAGTTAAAAAGTAGGAATATGGTTAATTAAAATAAGTGGGAAAATGTGGAACAAAGAAATATTCACTTAGAAGAAACTGGATTTACTTATGATAAATATATAAACCTGGTTATTGTTTAAAACATATCCAGTTAGTACTATTATAGAAATATTACCTGCTTTTACCTGATTCTTTTAAGTATTACTGACAAATATGCATCACATTAAGTTCATTAGTTTGTTTATGTTAAAACTGTGTAATCCAAATGGATAGAAATTATGTATGCAGTTCAAATACATAAATTAAGACCTTTTTTTTATTTAGGAATGAATTTCAAATCAGTCTTTCACAGTTTGTGTTTTTTTTCTCACACAATGTCTGTAAAAAACAAATATATATAAAGCAAATTGCCCGCTGTACTTTTAAGAACTTTAAGAAAAAAAATCCCATCCAAATAGTACTTTATAATAATGATAATTATAATAATCTTCATCATATCATGTAATGATATTATAATTTACTCCTGCTTGGAAGAATAAGTCACCAGGTGACTCATAAAATATCTGCTCTCTACTACGTCAATGGAATTTTTCAATCTTCTTTTTCAACGTACTGCAGGGACAGATGCTGAACTCAATTTATAAAGATAAGTTTTTAACGCTAAAAACTTCATGGTAGAGCTAAAATTCTTTAAATTAATTAATTTGAAGAAACAGTAGGAACCTAATTAAAAGGGTCATTTACTTATTATATTACAGTGGGGAAAAAAGTATTTAGTCAGCCACAAATTGTTCAAGTTCTCCCACTTAAAAAGATGAGGGAGGCCTGTAATTTTCATCATAGGTATACCTCACCTATGAGAGACCCAAATGAGAAAAAAAATCAGAAAATCACATTGTAGGATTTTTTTAAAGAATTTATTTGCAAATTATGGTGTAAAATAAGTATTTGGTCAATAACAAAGTTTCTTCTCAATACTTTGTTATGTACCCTTTTTTGGCAATGACAGAGGTCAAATGTTTTTTCTGTAAGTCTTCACAAGGTTTTCACATATTGTTGCTGGTATTTTGGCCCATTCCTATATGCAGATCTCCTCTAGAGCAGTAATTTTTTTGGGGCTGTCGCTGGGCAACATGAATTTTCAACTCCCTCCAAAGATTTTCAATGAGGTTGAGATCTGGAGACTGGCTAGGCAACTCCAGGACCTTGAAATGCTTCTTACGAAGCCACTCCTTCGGTATGGGCGGTTTATGTGTTTTGGGTCATTGTCATGCTGCAAGACCCAGCCACGTTTCATCTTCAAATGCCCTTGCTGATGGAAGGAGGTTTTAACTCAAAATCTCACGATACATGGCCCCATTCATTCTTTAGTTTACACGGATCAGTCGTCCTGGTCCCTTCGCAGAAAAACAGCCCCAAAGCATGATGTTTCCACCCCCATGATTCACAGTAGGTATGGTGTTCTTTTCTTTTTGGAATGCAACTCGGCATTCTTTCTCCTCCAAAACACGACAAGTTGAGTTTTTACCAAAAAGTTCTATTTGGTTTCATCTGACCATATGACATACTCCCAATCCTCTTCTGGATCATCCAAAATGCTCTCTAGCAAACTTCAGACGGGCCCGGACATGTACTGGCTTAAGCAGGGGGACACGTTTGGCACTGCAGGATTTGAGTCCCTGGCCGCGCAGCGTGTTACTGATGGTAGCCTTTGTTACTTGGTCCCAGCTCTCTGCAGGTCATTCACTAGGTCCCCACGTGTGGTTCTGGGATTTTTGCTCACAGTTCTTGTGATCATTTTGACCACACGGGGTGAGATCTTGCGTGGAGCCCCAGATCGAGGGAGATTATCAGTGGTCTTGTATGTCTTCCATTTTATAATAATTGCTCCCACAGTTGATTTCACACCAAGCTGCTTACCTATTGCAAATTCAGTCTTCCCAGCCTGGTGCAGGTATACAATTTTGTTTCTGGTGTCCTTTGACAGCTATTTGGTCTTGGCCATGGTGGAGTTTGGAGTGTGAATGTTTGAGGTTGTGGACAGATGTCTTTTACACTGATAACAAGTTCAAACAGATGCCAATAATACAGGTAACCAGTGGAGGACAGAAGAAGTTACAGGTCTGTGAGAGCAAAGAAATCTTGCTTGTTTGTAGGTGACAAAATACTTATTTTACAGAGGAATTTAACAATTAATTCTTTAAAAATCCTACAATGTGATTTTCTGGATTTTTTTTTCTCATTTTGTCTCTCATAGTTGAGGTATCCCTATGATGAAAATTACAGGTCTCTCTCCTCTTTTTAAGTGGGAGGGAGAACTTGCACAATTGGTGGCTGACTAAATACTTTCTTTCCCCACTGTATATATAAAATAAATGTTATCCCTTAAAATTCACATTTGATAATCAAAATGACATTTTTTTTCTTTTGAAAATAATTTCTTCATGCCTTGAAATGGCTTAAATATAACTCTAAATTCATATTTTTACATACTTTAAATTATATCATATTTTAAATGATTAAATTCCCCCTGCAGTTACAAATTTTATGCCTTAAAATTCACATTTGATAAGTAAAATTAAAAAAATTTTCTATGAAAATAATTTCTTCATGCCTTAAAAGGGCTTAAATATAACTCTGTATCTATACTTTTACGTTAAATATGTAATATTTTATGGGAACGAGAGAAAATAATTAACTTTTTCTTGAACAAAATTTGGTTCACAAATGTAGTAGTAAGTTTCATAGTTCCATATGAAGACCTGTTACATAAATCCATTGTGATTTCATCATTACAACACGACTATATCATTTAAGTAAAAAGTGACATGAATTAAACATGGCTGTTTCATGAATAATCTCAGTATGTCATTACTCAGAGGCTAAAACACTTAATTAATTTCTCACATTCATTTGTATGTCGGTATTGTGTAACTGCAAAAGAATTTGTGATTATGATTTGTCTGAATTTCTTTCAATTTAAGTTCATTGAAAAAGTACATCTAAATTAAACATGACTATTGGCAACCTTTAAAATCATTGTGTGACCTTAACTGGGAAAGTTTCAGTCTTAAGACTAATACACTTTCATAATTGTGTCACATGACAGTTAACATTCCAGACTGTCCTAAACTTGAAGTAGATGAAGCTTAATCAAGCGTGAGATATGAATGAAATTGTAAAGCTCAGTCCAGAGTTCGAGGAGGGGACAAGGCCTCATTACAAAGCGCCCACTGCATAATTTCTTTTCTTCAACATACGTGCTGAGATTTCAACTGCCTGTCCTCTGATGAACTGCGGCAACATGTCACAACACCTGAATGTTAATTCCTCTGTTGTGATGTCACATAGATAATAACAATCAGAATATAACTGCGTGAGACTCAGTAACAAACAACAGTTCCTCATGTTTGATGGTGCTCATGCCTTTTAGGTCTGACACATTTTTTGTGAGTTATGTTTATTTCAAGCCAGACATGTCCAAATGTATAAAGCCAATAGTCATGAGGCTTCTGTTTGGCATTCTTCAAATTTTTCATGAAAAATTTAACCCATTAAGGGCCTTATAGGTAAGTAATACAATTTTGTAACTGATACGGAACTTAATAGGTAGCCAGTGCAGAGACTGTAAAATTGAGGTAATATGATCATATTTTCTTGACCTGGTAAGGACTCTAGCCACTGCATATTGGACTACCTGTAGCTTGTTTATTGAGGATGCAGGACAACCACCTAGCAGTGCATTACAATAGTCCAGTCTAGAGGTCATGAATGCATGAACTAGCTTTTCTGCATCAGAAACAGGTAACATGTTTCGTAGCTTGGCAATGTTTCTTAGATGGAAGAATGCTGTTTTTGTAACGTGTGAAATATGATTTTCAAAAGACAAGTTGCTTTCTAATATAACACTTTGATTTTTGACTGTAGAGGAAGTAACACTACATCCGTCTAGTTGCAAACTGTAATCCAAGATATTCGGTGTACTGTTTTTTGGTCCAATAAGTAATATCTCTGTCTTATCCAAATTTAATAGGAGAAAATTATTGGGCATTCAATCTTTTACATTTTAACACAATCTGCATCTTAGATAAGTTAGAGGGTTCATTGGTCTTATTGAGATTACCGTTGAGTATCACTCGCATAAACAGTGAACTAAATGGTATTTATAAATAATATTACCAAGGGGCAAACTGTATATTGAAACTAGAGAGGTGACTTGGACAGATCCTTGTGGGCACTCCCGATTTACTCGTTGGAAATTGAGATACCCCCAGAAATGAAACAAAGTGGTTGCGATCGGACAGGTTAGGATCAAAACCAATTTTAAAGTGCCCGTGAATATGTCGCGTCTGGGACAACTCCAACACACAAGATATATTTGTTAGATAGATTTCAACAATATGTCTAACACCCCAGGACGCCGACAAAGGACCCGGGTTTATGTAACCGATACATTTACAACCTGTGGAATGCGAAGCCGGCTCTCATTATGCTTTTCTCAGAAAACAAGGGGTACAAATGCACCCCAGGGAGAAATTGACTTTTCTATTAATTAATTCATAGGAAAACCTTTTTTTTGAATGAACACACATTTTCTTCAGGGCATTGTGTGTATTATTGCTGTTTTGTATTATTCTGTTGTATTATAGACTATTTTATTCGTGCTTACGATAAACCACTAATTCATATAACCGGTTACCTATAGCTTGTTTAGTATCTATGAATTAGCCTTCTTATGATCGAAACAGAATGTAATATTTGTTGGTAGTGGCAATATATAGGCCTGGAGAACTTTCGTATTTCAATCAAAGGTCCAGATTATAAAGTTACAAGTTTCAACAAAAGAGCCATAAATCCAAAGGATCTCAAACGCCCACTTGGGGAGTCCGGCTTTCTCATTGGAATAAGCCCATCTTGAGAGGAGGGATTTCTCTGACTTAAAAGCTGACACACCATTGACCCCCCAGTTGCTTTGGGAGTGCCCAAGTCTTAGCAGTTTGATCGTTCCTCTAATAAATTCCAGGATGGATTCATCCACTTCACTCCGTTGGTCAGTGGAGGCTAAAGTGCGGTGAACTGGCTGGAAATCCTTACATTGTGGCTGTGAGTTGTATGAGCCGATCTGGCTAGAGATTTGACAACGTCAACACCACCATGACAGGCCCAGTGTAGACCCAAAAGAACTTTTGGCTACCCTCTCCGAGTCCTAAAGGTAATCATGGAAGAACATGCTCGTCTCGATCCTGTCATCATCTGTTAAAAATGGAGTCGATTGTTGGGCATAACAGCCTGCCTCTGAATTAGCACTTCTTATGGGATGGGATGGATATGTATGATCAGAGAGACCTTATCACCAGAAAACAGCTTAATCAACCAAGGGAACCAAAATACAGCCCCCCATTAAGTTACAAACGGTGGTCTCTCTTCCTCTGCATCCCTCTTGTTTCAAATACCCAAGCCTAAAAGGGTAAAAAGGGAATTGTGTAATGTATTTTTTTTTTTCTGTGCAGTTATTAACCACACCTATGTGTCAGACGTCTGACTTTAAAGAACAAGAAAGCGACTAAATAATGCAAAGGGTCTTTATTTATTTATTTCCCCTTCTTTTTTTAAAACTATCTGGAGGAGATAACTAAAGATTTTTGCTCATTAATGCTGCAGAAGATACTAGTGCAAGGACCCAGTGATGCTGTCACATGAGAGGGGGAGACAAATGCGTAGCTGCCCCTTACCAACGCCCAAATGAAAATAATTACACTCCCAGTTCTCCTCACCTCGTTCTCATTACACGGCAGGGGTGATTCTCCCAGCTGAGATACTGAGGCAAAAATAACAGCAGAACAAAACACAAAGTTTGGAGGCTGACTTTCTACAGCTCGAAGGAAAACAAGAAAAAAGAGTGGATGTGGAGAATAAAGGAGAATGACACAGACAGACATAAATAAGAGAGATAAAGGGACACCGGGAGGAAGAGAGAGAGAGAGAGAGAGATGATGAAGGAGGAGCGGGATGTTGGGGTTCTGAAGGCGTGAGAGAGGATGGGATGAGAGAGAGAGGGAGAGAGAGGGAGAGACGAAGAACACGCTTCTTTCTGCAAACTAGCCCTTTTTAGTTCTGGGATGTCAGCTTGGTGGAATTTAGAAAACAAGATATGAGAAAGGAAGAGAAATTGAGGGAGGCAGAAATGAAGAAAAGACAGAGAAGACAAGGTAAAAGAAGTGGCAAAGTGATTTCACGGCTCTATGAGCAGGTACAATACCAGAGCTGTCTCGGTTGTTGGCCGTTGCTCGTGAACCCCCAAGCACACCCTTTTCTGCCTGGCTGAAGGTCAGGAGAGACAGAGAGCCCAGCCGAACAAGCCGGGTGGCACGACATCCAAAGCACTCAAGTTGTCGAGGTGCATAAACAAAACAACACACCGCTCATTTTCTCACAAGGAAATGACACCTTTCTAGAGAACTGCTATTGTCATCAGATGCAGTATCTGTTTCTGGAGAACAAGAATTCACAGAGTGCCTGGAAATTGACTCATCCTTTACAGCACTACACTAGAATAGAATATAATATCCTATATATTATAATAGAATAGTAGCATTATTGTCGCGGACAATCATAGGCAACGTGCGTGGTTATAGCGATTCATTCCGATATTTAGAGCTTCTAAATAAATAAATCCTGTCTCCCTCTTAAACACATCAAATTAATACAAGAGCCCTGGCCTAAAAGGTTTTATTTGACACATAAATGTCTGTTAAGGATGGAGCTTTTACACTTGTTAACTGGCAAAAGAAAAAAAATCCCAGAAGAAGATATTAATCAAACACTTGAGTAGCTGGTGAAATGTGAACCTAAAGGTGAAGAACAATTAGATTGTAGGTAACCATAACGCGCTTCTTGAATGGAAGCGCGAATGATAGAAAGGTTCCTCCTCTTTTCTCACTCCTCAGGAGCATGTCACAGGGGCACCGCGGTCGCGCACGAAATTGCGCAGTTTTGTCCTACTCCCCCCTTTGCGGCTTTTAGTACTTTGTGTTTCTTCCCACCCCTTCCGATGGCTTCTCTTTGCCCCTTCCCCTCACTCCTCATCTCTCGGTCTTCCCTCCTGCTTCCCTTTTGGCCCTTCCCCCCCCCCCCCCCCCCCCCCCGCTCTGTCCTCTGCCCCTCCTTCCTCTCCCCCTCTCCTTCCTCTCTGACAAGGAATTCCAACTGATTATTATCAAGCGAAGCCTATGTGCCTGGGCTCAGCCCAATTGCCAACATTCCAAAGGCTGTCTAATTTTAAACGTTAAAACACAGTTCTTTTTAGGTCATTTTAACTACCCATTTAAATGAATATTGAAAAAAAAAACTAATGAAAAGTAAATTACATTTACCCACCTAAGGCTTCTATCAGCCAAAAAAAGGTACCTGCATATGGTCCCCTATTGGTCCTTTCGCAGAAAGGAGAACATGGACTTTAAAAAAAAAAAAAAAACATATAATAAGACTTGCTCAATATTTAATTACAGCTTCAGATGCATGATCTTTTCATTTACTACTAGTAGGATTCACAAGAAGCATGTTCAACTTGGACACGCAGACTGTTGTTGTGGTAATAAACACCGAAAAATAGGAGAAGGGTCTGGCTGCAGCTGGCGCTTGCACTCTCAGACACTTGCACTCTAAGGCTTGCACTCTTAACACTTGCACTTCCGCTAGCGACGTCACTTGCAGTCTTTTTTATTTTTTTATTTTGTTCTATTTTTTTTATTACTTTTTGTTTGAATCTCTCAACCTTTTACAACAGTATCCAGTTGTGGGAACAAGACAAGAAAAAAAAACTAAATTACGAAGTCACTTGCAATCGCCACTTGCACTCTCCGATACCTGCGACGTCACTTGCAGTCGACACAAATCGCGCGTGTTGCCAATGGAGACAAGATGCTGTGGTGGTGATTAAACGATTACAACTAATTTTGTACTATAACATACAGGGTCCTGCAAGAAAAACCTTTCCCGCAAATCCATGGCCACAGAACAGCAGAATATGAACGCAACGCACAAAGTTTCTCGTTAAGCGTTTTCCTCCTAAACATAAACACTTAACATGGCTTAAAGGGTGGTTTTGTTAAGTGCTATTAAAAGATCCATTCATAAACAGTTTTAGTTTAATTAAGATGATAAAGACCAAACTCAATGCTCTTCATCATTAAAATATAGCCTACATAACTAATATACAGGCAAGCAGGTGAGCCCAGAATAAATGCAACACGCACAGTTTCGTGTTAAGTGTTTTTACATATAGAATAAACTGTCTACAGCTCTTTTATATCATTGTCTTTGTCCATTAAGCTACATTACGTGTTTTATTTGTAATGATTTTCTATTATTTAAAATGTTTAACGTGCAATTTAATGCATTGCGTTCTGGGCTCGTCTGCTTGCCTGTACGGAGATGATCCTTTTAAAATCTCTTAATGCATTTCATAATGCACGTTCATATTTGCTGTTCTGTTTATACTTTGAGTCAACAACAAGACATATAGGCTACTGAATTGTCTTTATCATCCGTTATTATGCCCCATTAAGTATTTTGCTGTATGGGAGGACAAGTGAAAGTTTACGCATTGTGTTCATAGCCATCTGTTTGCCTTGTAGTACATTAAATAATAACTATATATCTGAATTTGATCTTTTAATTGCACTTAATGTATCTTAATACATTAAGCCATGTTAAGTGTTTATGTTTTTCTACAGGAGGAAAACGCTTAATGAGAGACTTTGTGCATTGCGTTCATATTCTGCTGTTCTGTGGCGACGGATTTGCGGGTCTTTTCTTTTTCTTGCAGGACCATTGCAAATACGTATACTTGTATAGTATTTCATTAGTTTAATAGTATTACGAACATTTTTCTTTTTCCCCTCTTTCCTATTTTACTTGGTTCTCTTCCTGTCGTTTGTATGGTGAACCCTTTCTTACTATGTGTCAGTAAGTTGTTGTTATTTAGGCATGTGTGTTTGGCTCAGTGTTATTTGTTTAGGATTACTGATAAACTAATGTCATTAGATTTGTATTATTTGTATTTGTTATTTATGTTAATTTTAGTTACATTATGTCTGAATAGGTCTTTTATTAAGTTTTTAGTTTTATTTAATTTGAGTTATTTTAATACTTCAAACTAAATGGAAATTAAATATATTGAATTTATAAATGTGAAGATATATATGACATATCTGTGTGTCATGTGTGTGTGGGTTTACATACACACATATGTAGGTTTTTTTTTGGTGTTTGGCTTAGTGTTATGTTAGAATCATTTTTATACTCTTATACCTTTTGTTCTTTAATATTTTGAATTTTTTTTAGCTTTATTTTTTGTTTTTCTTTTAAATGTTAAGTTTTGAAATTTTGTTGTATGCATTTGTCATTTTTATTTAATCTCTTTATTTTTAAATGTGTATAGGTAGTATTTATAAAGTTTAAGCTTTTAGTTTTGGATCTGTTTTTATTTGTTTTTAATACTACATTGATTGCTTCTGTTGTCCCCATTTGTAAGTCACTTTGGATAAAAGCATCTACTAAATGACTAAATAAATAAATAAAATAAATAATCATTTAATCACCACCACAACGTCTTGTCTCCATTGGCAACACGCACAAAAAAATTGAAAAAAGGATTGGGTCGACTGCAAGTGACGTCGCGCAGGTATCGGAGAGTGCAAGTGGCGATTGCAAGTGACTTCGTAATTTAGTTTCTTTTTTCTTGTCTTCACCACCTGGCTACTGTTGTAAAATGTTGAGAGATTCAAACAAAAAAAAAAATCAATAAATAGAACAAAATAAAAAAAAAAAGACTGCAAGTGACGTCGCTAGCAGAAGTGCAAGTGTCTGAGAGTGCAAGCCTGAGAATGCACGTCTGAGAGTGCAAGCGCCAGCTGCAGCCAGACCCTTTTGAAAAATAGCAACCGTTCGCATGTCAGCACTTATGTGCATCTCATATATGAAAAGCATTTTAGGGGGTCCTTGGCTTTTGGGGGCCCAAGGCGGTTGCTTACCTTTGCCTAATGGGTAAGTCCACCTCTGCCTACCTCCAAAGTCTTGTTATTGGCTGAATGTCACTGTTGCTGTGTCTAGCTGCACAAACAAACAGAGCAATGTTTAGACAGCACGTCAGTCAGTGTATACACTTTCAGGGAAATCAACCCACAGATGGCTTGCTTACACTAAAGCTGTTTCTGCATTTTAAACTGTTATATAAGAAAGTATTTTAACAGACTTTTTTTTTTGTAATTAAAAAGCTGGATCGTTAGTCAGGCCTAGTTGAAAACCACTTAAAGTCCATGACTGTGAAAAAAGATTAACTTTTTTTACTCACCGTATCTAATAAGCATAAAGCTATACACGACAAAGAAAAGAAACCATATGAACACTGGTCATGGATTAGGAAGCTCAGACAAGAAGCTGTATTCAGCAGACTGGTCATCCACTGTAAAACCTCTGTGTGCGCATGATTCTATGCCATAGCTTGGCCTCAGACTGTTCAGCATTATCAGTCAGCAGTAGCCTATATGGTGAGATTTTTAATGCATTATTTTAAAAAAACATCACACATGCAATCATGTTATAGTGAATATCAGTACAGCATGCTTTTATACAATGCTTAAAAGGTTGATACAGACTACATGCATCAGGTCTACATTTCTTTTTGTTTGAATCATTTTGCAGACTCTTAGTTTGTTCCTTTTTGTCAGCATTCACTTTTCCTGTGTTTGTATTTGTCTCTTAAATTTACTTTGCATCTTGTTTAGTTCCCTTATTTACTCCATGTATTTATAGCCCTGTTTCAGTTCAGTTTTGTTGGTTGTTTGCTGTGTCTCATTTGGAAGACTGTGTCCTCCAGAGGTCACATTTGATGGTTGCAAATGTCATTGAGGCTAGCTCATTTAGGAAAAGAAACCATTACAGTACATTCCAAAGAAAGAAATTACGGTAACACTTTACATTAAGGTTCCTTTTATAAAGTGTTTATAAAGGTGTTCATATATGACTAATAACTCATTTACAAATTCATTATAAATCATTGATAAGCAGTTGTAAATGCATGAGTAAAAAGGGTGATTTTAATGCAATACCCGCCAAACAGTGAGCCATTTTTAACTCACATGTAATAAATGCTTAATAAATATATGTATTAATACTTATTTCACTCAAAACTAGATTCCTGATTTATTTCATGATGCAGCAAAAATTTACTTTTATATTGAGAATAAAGGGTGTTGTATTTATGCTTCTCTCATTTATATATCATGACTTTTTTGTTTAATGTTTCTTACCAGAATCTACTCTGCAACTGTATTAAGGTTCACTTTCACAGGCTATTAACGTTTATAACTCATTAATAAACGGTTCACAGGTCTCCACTTTACATTAAGGTTCACTTTGACAGGTTACTAACGTTATAACTCATTAATAAATGGTTCACAAGTGTTCACTTTACATTAAGGTTCACTTATACCTTTGTTTTTTGTGTGTTTTTTTTTAATGTTAACATAAAGGTTTTTTGTACTTAACGTTTATACTGAAGATAAAATGGTTCCCCACATCTGTTCACTTACATCTAAGGTTTCACTTTTAGACGTTATTCCATTTAGACACTCATTAATAAATTTTCACGAGTGCCACTTTACATTAAGGTTCACTTTCAGAGGTTATTAACGTTTATAACTCATTAATAAATGGTTCACAGGTGTTCACTTTACATTAAGGTTCACTTTCACAGGTTAATAAGGTCTATAACTCATTAATAAATGGTTCACGGGTGTTCACGTTACAATAAGGTTCACTTTTAGACGTTATTAACGTTTATAACTCATTAATAAACGGTTCACAGGTCTTCACTTTACATTAAGATTCACTTTGACAGGTTACTAACGTTATAACTCATTAATAAATGGTTCACAAATGTTCACGTTACATTAAGGTGCACTTTCACAAGTTATTAACATTTATAAATCATTAATAAATGGTTCACAGGTGTTCACTTTACATTAAGGTTCACTTTCACAGGCTATTAACGTTTATAACTCATTAATAAATGGTTCACCTTACTCCGAGGCTCACAGGTGTTTCCTTTTACAATAAGGTTCATGTCTTCTTTACGACCTTACTAATGTTTAATACTAATTAATAAATGGTTCACAGATGTTCACTTTTTCACTTTACATTAAGGTTCACTTTCACTTGTTACTAACGTTTATTACTCATTAATAAATTGTTCACAGGTGTTCACTTTACAATAAGGTTCACTTTCACATGTTATTAACATTTATAACTCATCAATAAATGGTTCACAGGTGTTCACTTTATATTAAGGTTCACTTTCACAGGTTATTAACTTTTATAACTAATTAATAAATGGTTCACAGCTGTTCACTTTACATTAAGATTCACTTTTAGATGTAATTAAAAGGTATAACTCATTAATAAATGGTTTCACAGGTTTCCCTTTACATTAACGTTATCTTTCACAGGTTATACACGTTATAACCTATTCCTAAATTATTTCCTTAAGGTTCAGAGGTAACCAATAATTGGAATTAAATGTTAATTATTGATATTGCGCTCAAGCCATGCGTTGAGCGTTTTATATGATTTATAATATAATAATATATATCTATATATAGACTATATATATCAATATATAATATAACCTTTAATATCATGAGATCTTGATAAACAAAATATATCAGTTTCTAATCATTGCTGTGGATAGGCATCATTAACTTTTGCAACGTATCATGGGTAAGGTACAGAGTAGATTTTGGTAAGAAACATTGAACAAAAAAGTAATGATATATAAATATAAATACAACACCCTTCAGTCTCACAATAAAAGTCCATTTTTTTCTGCATCATGAAATAAATCAGGAATCTAGTTTTGAGTGAAATAAGTATTCATAAATATATTTATTAAGCATTTATAATATGTGAGTTAAAAATGGCTCACTATTTGGTGGGTATTGCATTTAAATCACCCTTTTTATTCATGCATTTACAACTGCTTATCAATGATTTATAATACATTTGTAAATTAGTTATTAGTTATTTATGAACACCTTTATAAACCCTTTATAAAGGGAACCTTAATGTAAAGTGTTACCATAATTTCTTTCTTTGGAATGTCCTGTAATGTTTTTTTTTTATTGAGCCAGCCTCAATGACATTTGCAACCAACAAATGTGACCTCTGGAGGACACAGTCTTCCAAATGAGACACAGCAAACAACCAACAAAACTGAACTGAAACAGGGCTATAAATACATGGAGTAAATAAGGAAACTAAACAAGATGCAAAGTAAATTTAGGAGACAAATACAAACATAGGAAAAGTGAATGCTGACAAAAAGAAACAAGCTAAGAGTCTGCAAAATGATTCAAACAAAAAGACATGTAGACATGATGCATGTAGTCTGTATCAACCTTTTAAGTGTTGTATAAAAGCATGTAGTACTGATATTCACTATAACATAATTGCATGTGTGACATGTTTTTTAATAATGCATTAAAATCTCACCATATAGGCTACTGCTGACTGATAATGCTGAACAGTCTGGGGCCAAGCTATGGCATAGAATCATGCGCACACCAAGGTTTTACAGTGGATGACCAGTCTGCTGAATAAAGTTTCTTGTCTGAGCTTCCTAATCCATGACCAGTGTTCATACGGTTTCTTTTCTTTGTAGTGTATAGCTTTATGCTTTTTAGATACGGTGAGGAAAAAAATTAAATCCTTTTTCACAGTCATGTACTTTAAGTGGTTTTCAACTAGGCCTGGCAAACGATCCAGTTTTTTGTTCAGAAACAGCTTTAGTGTAAGCAAGCCATCTGTGGGTTGATTTCCCAGAAAGTGTATACACTGACTGACGTGCTGTCTAAACATTGCTCTGTTTGTTTGTGCAGCTAGACACAGCAACAGTGACATTCAGCCAATAACAAGACTTTGGAGGTAGGCAGAGGTGGACTTACCCATTAGGCACGCAGGTGACCGCCCTTAGCCTGCTTTTTCATATATGAGATGGCCATAGTGCTGGACACTCGAACTGTTTTTGCTACTGTTTACGGTGTTTATTACCACGACAACTGTCCGAGTTGAACGTGCTTCTTGTGTATCCTGGTTGTAGCAAATGAAAATATCATGCATCTGAAGCTGTAATTAAATATTGAGCAACAGTCTGTATTATATGTTTATTTTTTTAAATGCCGCTTACTCATTTATGCGAAGGACCCAATAGAGGACGCATGCAGTTACTTTTTTTGGCTGATATAATCCTTAGGTGTGTAAATCAATGTATAATTGTCTTTTCATTATTTATTCAGTTTTATTTAAATTTGTAGTTAAAAAAACTAAAAATAAATGTATTTTAAAGTTTAAAATTAGACAGCCTTTGGCGTGGCAGTCAATTGGGCTGAGCCCAGGCACATACGGCTTTACCGGGATTAACTAATCAGTTGGACTTTCGTGTCATATCGCCTATATTTTATATGAAGATCTCTGACGGGACTTCCCTAATTGCCCTCCTGCTTGCAGAGAATGAATGTTCATTTTCAATAATCCCATCTGCAGTTTTTGTTCAGACCAATGCAAAAATCCACCCACATAACCCCATTTTAAATTAATATAATAATTTATACATTTGACTCATCCCTTTTCTTAAAAATATTTTAAAAAGACTAAAGTCCTGGTGAGTTATCATTTTGAGAATTTCTTTTGTTTTTTGTGAAACCTTATCTCAACTGCATGCTATTTTCCGATCTTGTATTTATCAATTGCTATTTCGTGGTCTACAACATGACAGTAAGCCATTATAACATTGAAAAATGTAGAAACTATGGGGTACCATTGTGCAGCATCAAGAATCACAACAATAAAAGGAGCCTCAATGTTGATCTAGGTAAATGTGTGCAAATGTATAGGGCCCCATTCCTATATTTTGCCTGGGGCCCCCAAATTACTAAATCCGCCCCTGGAGGTAGGACAACCTGCTTTTTGATCAATGGCTGATGAAAAGGAAATGAAACCTGTCTGATTTTTGCATTTCCATTTGGTAAATCCCCTGGTACAGTACACTTCACCTTTAGATTCACATTTCACCAGCTACTCAAGTGTTTGATTAACATCTTCTTCTGGGCTTTTTTTCTTTTCTTTTGCCAGTTAACAAGTGTAAAAGCTCCATCCTTAACAGACATTTATATGTTAAATAAAACCTTTTAGGCCAGGGCTCTTGTATTAATTTGATGTGTTTAAGAGGGAGAAACTATTTATTTATTTAGAAGCTCTAAATATCGGAATGAATCTTAAAATGTATTTAGAAGCCAAATTTTTAGCCATAAATATGCTAATGATTCTGGTAATAATGCTATTCTATTCTATGTGAGAACACATGTGAACCATTTATTAATGATCTATAAACGTTAATAACCTGTGAAAGTGAACCTTAATGTAAAGTGAACACCTGTGAACCATTTATTAATGAGTTATAAACGTTAATAACCTGTGAAAGTTAAGCTTAATGTAAATTAACACATGTGAACCATTTATTAATGAGTTATAAACGTTAATAACCTGTGAAAGTGAACCTTAATGTAAAGTGAACACACTAATAATTTATTTATTATTAATGCACACACTGAATTATATATTTTTTTTCCCCAGGTGAAATGTATTTTATTGTTGATGCACTATATCAGTAAACACAACAACTTGAAACAACATTCCTGAACATAACTGCACACAAAAAGTGGCTTATGCAAGTAAACTCACATTAAACAATTCAGAAAAAAACAATCAAGTATTCCACCAAATTATAACTAAACATCATATCTATATGAAAAAAATATTTGATAAATGCAAGCTAAATATTTATATATCTAATGTAACAGTTTTGAAATAATTATTAAATCAATGACCGAAAGCACCGTTACAGAACATTATCATATTAATAAGCAAGCAGTAATGATTTTTGATATCACGATAAAGCCCACTGTAACTTGAGTGTTTGTTCATCCACACTTGCAGTACCTGCACCCAGTTAACGAGCAACTCATCATGTCCTGCCTGGACCGCGCCTTCGGGGCGCGTTATTTATTTCTTACAGTAACCTATATTGAACTACAGCGATAACAACACTGAAAAAACAGTCTGCAACATGCTGTCCATCCCGCTGTCATCCATTAGCGCTCGCAAATCAGAAAACACTTATGTGAGATTACAGTTTCACTTCAGAGCACATTGGAACAGTCCTAACAGCCCGATTTCTCTTGAAAAGTGGCTTTGTATCAAATGCTCACCAGCGCCAACTACACTTGTGGTGAACGCAGGGGTCCATTACTCACAGACACCCCTTGCTACCCTCCCTCTTAGGTCTCCTGTCCTATAACTCAGCGCACTCTCGTCTTAATACTCCTCGTGGCGCGGTCGGCCGCTCCTAGTCTCCGCACTTTCGTGACTAATGCTCCCGCTCTTGACTGTCTGGTAACAGTCTTGTCTTGCGCGAGCTCGCGCTTTCAACCCAGTCTTCGGGCTCCGCATACACGTGCAGATCCACGGGCGCCATACGTCTTGCAACCCGTGAGCCCCCTTCTGAACACTAAAATTACATGGGACCCCCTATTTAAGCGGCCGTCGCTCCGTTAACTGACACCGCTGTCACTTCGGGCTCCTAGTGTGTAAGTCCGAATACCGCACGTGTCTGCCATTGAAGTGTCATCCGATTTTGGACATTGGCCACACTTTGTTATCTGTTGATCCTGAAAGCTGATTAAGAATAAATAGCTATTATATGCTTTAAGTTATTTTTGTGTTAGTAGTCTATATATAGTTAGCTATCTACTAAACTAAATACATGTGACATTATACTCACAGTCCCAATTGTACTGAAGTGCGATAGGATGTAGAACTTCATATGCAGCAGTTCTATATTTTATTACAATAAGACTTCAGTCGACCTTCCAGAGAAACGCTCGGAGACCAAACCTCATTCGTCGCTGCGCTCAAAAACAAAATCATACACCAAGGCTAAAACTCAAGGCTGTAATACACAAGAGCAAAGGAAAATGAACAAAACACATAGATACAGAATACAATACATACAGGATTGCAATAATTTATATACACTCTCTAAGCTCAGACGAACACAAAACTAACATGACATTAATCTATAAACTACATATATATTTACTCATATGATTATAATACTATGTCTAGTTCTCACTTAGAAATACCTGTGATAGTTCATGTAAATTATATGTTGTTATATAATTTCTGATCATTTCTGATGTGCAAATGTGTGTCTACTTTAGCCTATTGTTTACACTGTTCCATTTGGAAATAAAAAAGGATGCATCACCAAAGCCTGTGCTGTAATTGCCTACGTTGTCACCAAAGCCTGGTAGTTTGGCGCCGTGAGCTTTCGATTACACAGCCACTTTTCAGAGACGACGCACGGCTCTTAGGACTGTTCTCACGTGCTTACTGAAGTGGAAATTTTAGTCGTCTTGTTTTTACTGTTTACGGGTAATCTAACTGTGAGGTGACATTGCAGACTTTGTTTTTCAAGTGTTGATATCGCTGTGTTAGTTCAATGTAGTTACTGTACAAATAAATAACTGCGTCGGTGCTCCCGCGGACGGTTCGCTCGCGCGCAGGTACTGAATGTGTGGATTGTAAAACACTCAAGTTACAGTGGTCTGATTGCTTATTAATATGATAATGTTTTGTGTAGCCTCATTTGACCAATCAGACCACCTTTTGTTATATTTAACAAATAACCTTCGGACGCCCCCCACCTCTAACCAAAGGGCCCATTACGGAGGTCTATGGACCCTTCCCCCTCATGTCAGCCCTAACCAACCGCTTTCTCAGCACCAAGTCCGCAATACAAGCGCGCTCTGGTCCAGTCGGTAACCAAGCGGATAGCCTGGTTTTATTTCCTAACAGGAATGCGGGCAGATAAACTCCTTCCATTCTCCCTCAGTATAAGAAGAGACCACCCCTAAAGCTTGCCCCATGAAACTGGACTGTTTCCTCCTATTTAATTTCAAGGAAAACCTTTCTTTGATTATACACATGATCCTTCAGTCCATTGTGTATACCATGACTGTTCTTGTATAGTCTGTTTAGTGTATGCTGTTTTACTGGCATGTCTTATGATAGACCACTAGTTAATATACCTCACCTTATCAGTGTGGTCTACGTATTGAATTCATCTTCGATGCATCTACCTGAGAGTGCATATGATTACACTGCTTGATACCTATGCAACATATTGATGTCTTAAGAATCTTTACTAATTTGTGCATCAACACACAAGCGAATTACATATGCAAAATACCTATTCTCTTTAGAACAAGGCCATAAAACGCAGAACTTCCACTTACGATTCCGGCCTCCGCTCATTTGATAAGCCCATTCTTGAGATGGCGGTGATCTTCTCTCACCTTAAAGACCGGCCTCCAAGCGACTCCATCGGGCGCCTCATTGTGGCTTGGTTCGGCATCTCGATGCTAATGAGAGAATGTTAGGGCCTTCCACTGATATCAAGCTCAGTGCCAGCCCTTTCGGCCCCTTGACTTCATTTCCATCACACAAAAAAATTCTTTCTGTGACTCCAACTGGTTCTTTTCATCAACTAATTTCATCAAGATCTTGGGCCTTAGGATTTGCATCAGGAATCTCTTTCAGACAGCCGAGACTCTCAAGTATCAAACTTAGTCTTATTAATTGATACATTAAGTTTCAGTTACACCTTTTTACAAAGGTGTGGTTGAACTCAGAATCTGACGTATCCCTAAAGGTGTAGATCTGCTGAATATGCAAATAGTTCCATTAATGTCATTCCTTATGTCTCTTTCTTTAGTGTTAAGCTTTAACCCTTTCCTATACCCAACTGTATGTGTGTGTGTGTGTATGTTAGATCAGTTTATGTGTGTATGTAGGATGTTAGACCATTTTATGTTTGTTGTATGTTAGACTAGTTTAAGTGATTACTGTATGTAGTTAATAAAGTCTTATTTGTATCACAATTGACGTTGTTCATTGTTTGCTCATAACAGGAGTCACTAATCATGCAGATTTACGCTTCAAGCTTTTGTAGAATTGTACAGTAAAAAAGTTATTTCCCTTAACCAGGAAATTAACGTCTAGAATTGAAATCGCCAGACCGTGGTCCTAGAGTGCTCAGTCTAAATAACTCTACATTATTCTATTCATGTTTCCTGTTGTGAGCTAAATTCGCTACATCTGTAACAGTGCTTTCGGTCATTGATTTAATGATTATTTCAAAACTGTTAAATTAGATGAAATATAAATATTCAGGTGCCTTTATTGAGCTTGCATTTATCAAATATTTTGTCGTATTTTATTTATTTTATTTATTGGTTTATTTAATAGGGACCATGCATATTCATGAACATTGTTGTATAAATATACACCATGTAAATATGCCAGAATTAGTAACAATAACTACTTTTCATCTGTAGTCCCTAGGCAGGTAACATAAAACTAACATAAAGACAGCCAACAATAATACAATATTCATTCACTATAAATGAAAAGATACACATAATGGTGACATATACATTGACAACAAACAACAAAACAAAACAGAAATACATGATGGAGAAGACATTGTTCATCCACCTCTATACTGCATTCAATTTAACAGTGAAAGTGTATGGGTGATAAATGTGTGACAATTAAAAATGAATACATCTCTGGTTTTCTAGAAGCCACTGTTTTAAGTGAGTTTTAAAGGTGTTGAATGTAGGACACTCTCTTATTGGGAGGGGCAAACTATTCCAGAGTTTACCGCCTATTATTGACAGTATGTTTTGTCCAAAAGTGGTACGCCTAAATGGTATCACACAGTCCCCATTTACAGAGGCCCGTGTGCTACCTCCGCTTTCAAGTCTTTGGAAAAAGCCATGCAGCGGAGGGGGGGCAAGATTATGTAACACTTTATATACCAAACAAGCATACTTGAAACGTTTGAAATTGTCAAAGCTTAAAAATCTATGTCTCTCTAAGATGTCACAATGGTGGAATGACAATGCCTTTTTATCAAAAGTTTTTATGGCTTTCTTAAATAGAGATTCAATACTTTTAAGAGTAGTTGTGCTAGTTAATGACCAATTTGTAAAACAATACTCAATATGTGAAAAGATCATAGTATATAGAAACAACTTGGCAGATTTGGTGTCAAGAACCTGATCCTAACTAAGTATTAAAATTCTGCCAATTGTAAGTTAACCTTTAAATTTGTCGCCAAAAAAAAAAAAACCCGAAAAAAACCTTGTTTACATGACGTCAAATTAAAAATGTACGTGGGTCATATGTGACTCCTAGATACTTGAAATCATTAACAATATCAAGCTCCTGTCCTCTAAGGAACACATTTGAATGTGACACCTTCATATTTTGTTTGGTAAACGCCATACAAACTGTTTTTTTTTTGGTGTTTAGGTAGAGACATGACTTAGTAAGCCAGTCATCAATGTGAGCCATTGCAGATGTAAGTGTAGATGCTATCTCTTGGTAGTTCTTAGCATATGTAAAGATTACAGCATCATCTGCATACATCTGAACATCAACATTTTTACATGCCTCTGGCAAATCATTTATATACAATGTAAACAAGATTGGACCAAGTATGGAGCCTTGGGGGACCCCTACTGGACATTCACAAAATGGAGACTTTGAATCATTAATGTGAACACATTGCTTTCTACTGGACAGGTATGATTTTATCCAGTTGAGAGCTTGTTCAGAGAAATTGAAATATGTTAATTTAGATAAAATAACTTCATGATTAACAGTATCAAAAGCCCGCTTTAGGTCTAGAAAGACAGCACCAACATAAGAACTCCTATCTAGTTAGCCTTTGACCTTTTCCAAAAACAAACAATTAGCTGTTTCTGTTGAGTGATGAGACCTGAACCCAAATTGCATAGGGTGAAATAAATTATTACTTTTATTGAGATGTTGAATTAGTAATTTAGCCACCCATTTTTCGACTATTTTAGAAACAACAGGCAAAATACTGATTGGCCGATAATTGGCCATATCTGATCTTTCACCTGACTTAAAAATGGGTGTGACCAGGGCCATCTTCCATGCTGATGGCACAATGGATTGTCTTAAAGACTGATTAATCAAATATGTAATAGGCTGTAGAAGGATCTCTTTATGCCTTTTTAAAAAATTAGTATCAAGGCCATAGATATCCATGGCCTTAGAATTCTTTAAGCCACTGATAGTATTTGCTACTTCTATTTCAGTTATTTCTTGTAGGTGGAAAATCGGCCGTGCATAATTAATGGAAAAATAGAATAGCTAGGTGAATTAAAAAATTTAGTTATTTCATAAACAGAGTCTAAAAAAAATTTGTTTAATTCTGTAGATATGATGATCGGATTTGTAACTAATTCAGTGTTGATTTTCAATTCTAAATATTTATTGTTATAATTCTGTTTTCTGCCAATCAGCTTGTTGATGGTTTGCCATATCTTCTTCCCATTTCCTCTTGCATCTTCAATAGTTTCAATGAAGAAGTTGGCTTTAGCTTGTCTTAGCATTTTTATTACTTTATTTCTTAAGGAGGTAAATTTTTGTCGGTCTATTGTAAGACCTGTTTATAAAGATTGTTTCAATAATTGATCTCTATAATAATAATTCAATAATTGAGATATGATGCTTAGTTATAATTTGGTGGAATACTTGATTGTTTTTTTTCTGAATTGTTTAATGTGAGTTTACTTGTATAAGCCACTTTGTGTGAAGTTTTACTCAGTAATGTTCCAATGTGACGTAATCTGTTAATATTTTTGTTTCAAGTTTCAAGTTGTTTACTGATATAGTGCAAAAACAATAAAATACATTTCCCCAGAAAAATGCAAACTTTTTCTGTGTGCAATAATAATCAATAACAGGAGCAGATAACGCAGTAAAAGATAAATTCAGTAGTGAGCGTTTTCAGCCCATTTACATTTAAAGTTCACTTTCACCGGTTATTATGTTTCTAACTCCATTAAATAAATGGTTCACTGGTGTTCACTTTACATTAAGGTTCACTTTCACAGGTGATTAACGTTATACATATTGATAAACTTGGTTCAAACTGTTCACTTTTATATTAACGTTCCACTTTCCCAGAGTTTTAACGTTATACTCCTTCATAATGGTTCACAGGTGTTCACTTTACATCAAGGTTCACTTTCACAGGTTATTAAACTTTATAGCTCATTAACCCTCTAAGCGCCAAAGTCGCGGAAATTGCGTCAAACGTCCATACTTAACCTAAATAGACCTGTAGTTCCTAATGATGCAGATGTACTATCTCTTGTATTCCCACACTAATATGCAGACAATTTATACGTCCATTCCAGACCAAATTTAACGTCACGTTCCTATTCAAATGTTCTAGGAACTCGCAAGCAGTGAGCTATCGTAGTCAATTGCATAAAGCGAAGCAGTTCCGTCATACGTTCGTTAAATTTTGTGAGATTTGTGAGAGAAAATCGCCAAATGGCTAATAGAAAGTTGTACCGTCAGGATGTGTTGCAAATGTTATTCGCCGATTCTGACTCTGAAGGGGAATATTTTCCTTTTGGAAATGACGATCGGTCATCTAATTATCGCACTTCTCCCGGTACATCTTTGCAGCGCATGGTGCCGCCGTCCAGCAAGATGTGGTTCACCGATCTCCAAACAAGTGAATTATTCGACCCAGTTTTCCCATGGATGGTGCAGGGGAGAACCTGGTCGTAGGGTCCATAGGAGAGCTGTTGCTAGAGGTAGAGGCAGCAGGGGTAGGATAAATAGGGCTGGAAGTAGCACTAGCTCTTTGAATCCAGCACCCCAAAGAGGTGGAAGTGGCCGCGGTACACGTGGCTGTGCTGTGCGTGGGAGAGCCGGGAGACTTGGTAGAGGCAGCAGGGGTGATCTGGATTTAAATAGGGCTGGAAATAGCGATGACAATGGTGGCTGGGTTTATTTGAGAAATGAAGAAGTGTATCAGGACTGGATCAAACGCCTGTTGGTAATTTAGTACTTTCTCCTGTTTTATTGTTGGTTTCCTCTTTTGCGAAAACAACATGCAAATAAGTTAAAACATCCATTCAATATCTATTATTTCCTGAATATTCCTGAACAAAAAGTAGGCTACTGTTCACATGCGTTTTACTACTATATAGTATAGTAATATAGTAATAATGTAGCACTTTCTCCTGTTTTATTGTTGATTTTGCCCCTCTTTTCTGGTAATTTGGAATGAGGATAAAAAGACAAAAAAACGTGCAAATAAGTTCAAACATCAATTCAAAATCTACTATTTCCTGAATATTATGAAATTCAAGATGATGGCTCTGATGGCGTCATAATATGCAAATTAGACGAGTATATTTACACCCCACATAAACTTTCGGTCATGCCCGACATTTTTCAAATTTACAGTAGATCTCTATCTTTAAGCCCTTTCAAGCCACAAGCTTTTGAAATCTTGGTCAAAATCCAGCATTTTTCCCCAAAATCCCTAGCGCCTAAAGGGTTAATAAATCGTTCAAAGCTGTTCCCTTTACATTAAGGTTCACTTTCACAGATTACTAACCTTTATAACTCATTAATAAATGGTTCACATCTGTTCACTTTACATTAAGGTTCACTTTCACAGATTATTAACATTTATAAGGCAGTAATAAATGGTTCAAAGCTGTTCCCGTTACATTAAGGTTCACAAGTTATGAGATATAAATGAGAAAAATATAAATAACACCCTTCAGACTCGCTATAAAAGTCTATTTTTGCAGCATCTTGAAATAAATCAGGAATCTGGTCTTGAGTGAAATAAGTATTAATTAATATATTTATTAAGCATTTATAACATGTGAGTTAAAAATGGCTCACTATTTGGCAGGTATTGCATTAAAATCACCCTTTTTATTCATGCATTTATAACTGCTTATCAATGATTTATAATGCATTTGTAAATGAGTTATTAGTCATTTATAAACACCTTTATAAACACTTTACAAAGGGAACCTTAATGTAAAGTGTAACCGAAATTACAGTAATTTATGCCTCATGAGGAATAACAGTCAATTCTATAATGGTTACTTTTCCTCAATGATGTAAGCAGCTGACAATTCGACCTCCGCAGGGCACAGCCTTCAAAATGAGTCAAAGTTGCATATTCTCGCTAAGCTGACCACAACATTACAGATGAGCAGAAAGTAAAAAAAAAAAAAACATCCTAATTTTGATATCAACATTATTATTTTCTTCACTGTCACTTTTGATCAAATTAATGTATCCTTACTGAATAAATCTTACTGACCCCAAACTTTTCTATGGTAGTGTAGAATAATTATTATTCTGTGTTTCATTGACATCAATACAAATAAATAAATTCACAACACACAAAATAAAAGTCCTCAAGAAATTAATAAATAAATAAATATATGATAGATGTGTATGACACTAGGATTATATCTCAAAATTTATGTCACGGGGAAAAAAATAATTTGTAATGTTTTGCTCACAGAGGAAATGTTGCATCAATGTCAATCTTCTGTCTTTACAGTCTTCTATTTTGTTAGTACAACCTGAATAAAACTCAAGTGGGAGTACTTCCTAATTTCTGCCATATAAATATAATCAGTCTAACATAATTATCTTTCATAATAAATTGTCAGAGCCACTGCAACATTTATAGGATAAGGAATTTAAATTCTGTGAGCAATCTTACAGGAGTAATATCTGTATGCTTAAGGGTTAAGGGGAAACATATTGGCTAGAAAACAGTTAGTGAATCACCAGCAAGGACAGAATGTACAACCATCAGCATTAATGCCTGCTGGACCTGCTCTTAGCATGAGGTTCAAACTAAATCTGTTTGGATTGGGCTGTAGTGTCAGGGTAGGCAATGTAGACCTAAGCCATGATTTGTCTGCTACAAATTACGTCAAGACACAGTTTTGAAAGATACTATCTGCAGCCTGCACGGAACGATTTTTAACAACATACAGTACAGCTTCAAACAGTAGCAATGACATATGCTGCAATATTTACAAGAATCTCGGGGGTGTAAAACACTCCAGCACCTCCACTTAAAGAAGCATCAAGCACCAGCCCTGACAACCTATTATTCTGAAATCGTTGCGTTTGCTTTCAGGATTTGTCCTAATTAGTCGCACTGCAAGCAACATCAGACTTTGATTCTTCTCATTGTAACTTTGTGTAACAATTTACATCTCAGCGCTCCTTTCCGTTCCACTGCACAGGAGAAGGACTATAATAACAGGCCGTAATTTGTAAAGCGACACCAATAACATTCAAACATGTGCTATTTAGACTCCTGTGTAATTTGAAAAGTTTCTGTGCTCATAATTATCAAGATTATGGGGTAACAGAAATTGCATCTTTATCAACATCGGTATTACAGTTCTTCAGCTCCAGCTGAATATAAAGAAAGGAAAGATGAGCTACACTCTTTATTGTTAGATCAGGGCCCGTATTCACAAAACATTTTATCTTACCACTAAGAGTTCTCCTAAATAGCAGTAAAAGTTTTTAGCTAAGAGTTCCCCTTCGGGAACTCGAGCTGCGTCGGAAAACGCTAGGGGAACGCCTACAGCGTACCAAGCTCTGACTCATATGGGGTACAGTCCGAACGTGGGCGATACTTCACGGCGGTGACGTCTCGCCCATCGTTCGACTGATTACACATTTGTAATCAGGTGGAATACTTGATTGTTAGCTTTCTGTCATCCAAAGCTCTCTGTGTGTGTCGGTCACGATTTATGTTCTGTAAGACTTATTTATTGTTGTCTGTCCAAAAAAAAAAAAGTGGCAACAGCATTCAACTCCAGCAGATAGAATAAAAGATGTCAAGCAAAAGACAAAAAGGGCGAAAGGCAGATCGCATTACATGACTGCTGTTTCCTCCCTGACCCACGCTACCATCACGGCGGGGAATAACACATTACAGTTGTGCGCGGTCTGCTTGGAGCGTAGCACACGGCGTCGCTCTCTAGAGGGCCGCTGTCCTCATGTGATCAGCTTTCCACTTGCGTTTGGCTTCGGCTCTCTTTGAGGAGGGAGCCTTCACCAGCGTTCCTCACGGTGCTGGCCCCGCTTCCGCCGAGGCTGTGTGGTCGCAAGCTGGATCTCAAGGGTGGATGGAATGTAGACGTGCGAGTCCCTATCTTCTTCCTCACCTGCCAGATCCACTGCCCGTTCGCTGGGACGGAGCCCGTTCCGCATCACTTCCCCCCCCCCCCCCCCGGAGAGCGGGCATCGGCGCTTCGCCTATCTTCCTCCGAGGAGGTTGATGTAGAGAGTGTCGAGGATTCGCCCCCTCAATCCCCACAATATGAGGAGCTAATAGAGGTAGTTACTCGCGCGGTTGCCAAGCTGAACATCGAGTGGCCCGCAGAGAAACAGACTGAACCACAGAATCTGTCACCCGGTGCGGCGTCATCTCTGAAGGCTCCGGTCTTGCCCTCCAAGCCGCTGTGAACCACTTCAGCGCTTGTGGGCAAGGGGTACTCGGCAGCAGGACAGGCTGGTGCGTGTCTGCACACTATTCCGTGTTTACAGCTTCCCAGGCCCGACCTGCTAAAAGAGCTAGAATGAAGGCGAGCAAGTTAAAGCGATGACATCTTAGACTGAGGAGACACCGCTGATTTAGGCCCTCGCGCCACCAAGGAGACCGCCCTTTCTATTTGGGGACCGGCCATGGCAGCGCTGTGGCGGTGGGAGATGCATTTTAGGTTTACACCTATCCGATATGAAAGAAAAGGACAGGGTCTGCCTTATGGATGCCACGCTTGCACCTTCTGGTCTGTTCGGCGACGCCGTCGATTCGGTATCTCGTCGACATATACCAGGAGGGCCTCGTGGCAGGGGCGGCGTCATTCCAGCGGTTCGTCTTCTCCCTCGCCGTCTATAGCTCTGGGGGCCTTCTGGCGTGAGCAGCCCCAGCTGGTACCACTCCTCCTATAGGGAGGTCCAAAAACAGAAGCGTTTGCCTCTCGCCGGATCCCCCCGTAACGGGACCCGTGAGGCCGGCGGCTGCTCTAAGTCCTGGCGTCTGCGGTCGTGCTTCAGTCGAGGAAGCCCTCGAGGAAGCCCTCGACGAAGCGGTCCTGACAGACATAAATCCAGGACTGCTGAGGGTGGCCCCTACTGGGGAAGAGCGGAGCGAAGGTTTCTCTCGTTTTTTTTCCGCCCGGAAACGTAGCGGAGCCAAGAGCCTCGCCACCCCTTTGGGGGTCTCTCGAGCAGCTAGCTCGGCCGTCTCCTCACGGTCCTCCGCTTCAGGGCACCCAGCTAGCAGCTCCAAAGACACCAGAAGCCAGTCTCGAGAGACTGGTTCCCTTAATAGATTATTTAGCAGCGTGGAAACTACTGCCAAATATATCTCATTGGGTCCTGCAGACTGTAGAAAGGGGCTACGCATTCAGTGTCGGCGCCGCCCCACCCGCCTTTCAAAGGGTTTTTCTCAAGCTAGTGGGTCCTGAGCAGGCTCGGGTATTAGAACAAGAGGTAGTTACTCCTCTTGAGGAAGGAGGCCATCGAGGTGGTCCCTCCGCATGTGAGGCAGTCCGGGTTCTACAGGCGGTACTTCATAGTTCAGAAGAAGGATGGGGGGTTGCATCCAATTCTAGATCTGCGTCTGTTGAATCGCTCAGTCATGCGACTGAAGTTCAAAATGCTCACACTCAAACAAGTCTTTTCTTAGATCAGGTCCGAGGACTGGTTCGTCGCGATAGATCTAAAAGATGCTTATTTCATGTCTCCATCCTTCCCAGGCACAGGAAGCTCCTGATTTTCCCCCCGCGTTTCATGGGCAAAGCTTTCCAATATCGGGTTCTTTCCCTCGGCCTTCCTCTCACCCGCCTTTCACGAAGTGTGTGACGCTTGCCACTGGCTCCTCGTGCGGCTGGCCACGGCGTTCCGCCATACTCAATTACATCTCCGCGTGGTTTACTTTTAGCTCATCAGAGCAGTACAACGGCGGTTCGTTCATCGAGATTCAGATCTCGCTTCATGTCGTTGTGCGTATACATCCCTCCCTCAGGTGTCGGGTTGAATGAGTACTAAATGCCAAGAAAGTGTGCTTTCTCCATTACAGAGGCCCACTTATCTGGGCGTGGTGTGTATTTCGACAGATAGATCTCCTCTCACAGGCGTATGGTATGATCTTTCACCCCCGCCCAGAGCTGTGGAAGCGTGGGTGTGGCCCCTGAGGGGGCACAACTCGTAGCTTCTGGTCTCTCAACTGAGGCTGTTGAGACCATCATCTAATCTAGAGCTCCCTCAACGAGGAAACTGAACGCCCTGAAGTGGAGGCTCTTCACTTCATGGTGCGGAGACCGCCTCCTTGACCCAGTTAACTGCCCGATTGGTACAGTACTGGAGTTCTTGCAGGCCCGTTTCTCAGCAGGGTTGACCCACTCCACCCTAAAATCTATGTGGCGGCAATTGTGGCCTACCACGCCCCCATTGGTGGACAGTCAGTGGGCAATGACCTCTGGTTACACTTTCTCCACACTGTGATGATACTGCAGTCTCAGTAACGTCTCTGCCCTCCTTGTGACTCCATGGTCGCTGTGGTGTTAAATCGTATTCTCTATTTGGCCTCCCTTTGAGCCTATCAATGAGTACCATATCGGCTTTCCTTACATTAAGAGGTGCAGGTTTCGCTAGTTAAGTCTCGCTAAAGAGAGTTGGGGATCTGTCCCTGCCCTTATCGTGGCTCCTTCCTCGAGCTATCTCATATCTTTGCGCCCCTATTGGCATCCCTTCTTGGCTGCTCAGCCTGTCGGGCCCAAGATTTTATATACCCGTCTGGTGCGGGTATGTCCCTAAGGTCCCACCCTTCCTCCTCTACACCACGGCCTGTCGCTAGCTCCAGGCTTTTTTAGCCTCCTCCTTTAGGGAGCCCGACCAGCGAGCTTAATTGTATGTGTCCATGTGCGAGCACTGGGACGTTTACTTCACGAGAGCTGCCTCGGTGGAGAAAGGCGACCAACCTTTGTGCATGGTCATCCTTGCTTCCAAGCAGACCTCAGCCTGTGGATAGGTTAATGCCATTACTGTTGCTATGCGTCCTCTGATTCCCCCTCCCCATTGGGGTCAAGGCTCACTCGACCAGAAGTGTTCGGCCTCCAAGGCCTTTCTGCAGGAGTCTATGCAGGACACTGCCACGTTGCAGGATGGTCTACGCCGCCTTACGTCGTCAGATTCTATGCCTAGATTTGCGAGCCACTCCAGCCCCTCCCCCCCCCCCTTGTTTTCGCTTACCCTCGCTGCTGTGCCTTCCCCCTAGGCAGGGATTTGCAAGTCTGGCGGCAAGGACATCTCGTTCCCCTAGCATTTTCCGACGCAGCTCGAGTTCCCGAGGGAACGAGACGCTGCGTCGCAAGGCCATACTTCCGGCATCCCTACTAGAGCTTGCTTCACTCCTAAGAAGCTAGCGCCGGCTGCACCTCACGTGCTTTTAAAGCTTCATGGTCATGACGTCACCTGCCTCTGATGTCCTGCCCATCGAGTCGACTGATTACACATATGATTCAGAGCTTAGTATCGCTGAAGGCGTTCCACTAGCGTTTCCGACGCAGCTCTCGTACCTCGGGAACCTGGTTACATACGTAACCTGGAGTTTTCTCTTTAAACCTATTCACAAAGCTGCTGAGACTAACTTTTACTAAGGAATAGAGAGAAGTCTTAAGCTAAGAGTAAGGGCGGGGTTGACCTTGTTGCAATGGATGATGTCAGCATACTTACTAACTATGCACACAGTGATTGGCTGATAGTCTGTCAGAGATTTTATTCATAGAAATATTGTAGAGCGCAGTATTTTGTTGCCATATTCAAATAAAGGTTTAAAAATAAAAATGATAATGATTGCCACATTCAAATAAAGATTTTAAAATGCAAGCTAAATGTCTCTTATATGACTTATGTGCTTCTCGTAAACAATTAGTGAATATGCATATAAACAGCCTTTTAATTAACAGAGTAGAATAATCATGACTGATAGTAAGACATGCAAACATAAAAGAAAACCAAACTGGATGCAAGAACAGCTGTTACTTCTTGCCCAACTGGTTAATGAAAACAAAGATATAATCAAAGTTAAATTTGGAGTTGGGGTAAACTCCAAAACCAAAGGCGATACCTTTTTAAAAGGTCAAACGTTTCTAAAATGTTTACATTCAGAGGCAGATTGCCGCCAACAGCCATTTTAGTATAGTTTGTGATTTGGTCTTAGTGACTTAGGAGTCATCTTCACTACTCCTAACGTTTCACAGATTTAGGAGCTAGTTTTAGTGCTAAAACGCTTTGTGAAATACTCTTAGAGCAAAAATGTAGGAGTCTTAAATTTAGGACTGACACACCCATTTTATAAAGATTTTCTCCTAAATCGGTGAGTTATGAGCTACATTTAGCCTTAAGATGTTTTGTGAATACGGGCCCAGAATTGTTTCCAATTAGCACTGGAAGTGGCTTTATCGCATCCTAGGCCATTCTTTAATCATTGGCAGTCTCTGCTTGTTTTTACATAAATGGGTGAATGGAATCAGGCAAATTTTACACTGTAAAATCAACCTAAAAGATGTTCCATAAACATCTGCATATCTCAAAGGTTGTTAAATGTAAAATGTTTACATTTAGATGATGTTTACGTAAACATAGAACCACACCAGTCATTACTAATGTATGTTGAGATCACACTGCATATTTATGAATTTCTGTGGACTTTGTGGATGTCAGTACATGAGTTGTAAGCATTGGAGTTTTTTTTCCCCTGCTTGTCTGAATGCTGAAGGATTTGTAGTCCTGGCAACATGATCAAACTCACTTGAGCTTTTAGGCTTAAATCTAATGTCCAGAAAGCCGTTAATACCGCTGACACTACTGAGTTGTGAAATACATGTCTTTGTTTGTTCCCTGAGTCTTGGTGGTTGTAATTCTGATTGGTGAAGAGAGGGCCCTCAAGGTTTAGAGGGCTTTTTTACTGACTCAAGATAATTGATTAAATTAAAACTGTAATTACTGGATAGGCTCAACAGTCAGAGTTGTAGAGATGACATGCACAGGGGACTAACCATAGAGTAAATTTGAGAAACTACTTCTGCCTTAGTCAAGTGGTATCCAATCCGTATCTCATTCACTCGCTATTATATGAGCTGTAACTGCACAGAACATAAAACAATGTCTGTCTGAATGGAGTATTTCAGTACAGAATGACGTGTAAAGCAATATTCTAGGAAATAAAAACATAAACCCAACAAAAGTTTAAGTATAACAGTCGTTTTCTCTACATTTAACATTTTAGATCACTTCTAGTGTTCTTTTAGATTCTGAAGTTCTTTTAGGAGATCTCAAACCCAGCATGGCTCACAAACCTCTTAGCATCTGTTCTCCTCATTTTTCCCTGTCTTATAACTGTCATACATAAAAGAGATGAATTGGGCTTCCCTTTCCCCACTTTTCATGCCGGCAGTTCCGACAGTGAGAGCACGACAGCAATTAGCTTTTCCGCTTCCTTAGCAAAACCTTCTATTGAAATCCTGTTGCATCACGCCGAGGAACACTGGCTGAGAGAATCTCTAATTAAAGAGCGGACCGGGTGCAGATGAGTTCCTCTGCTCCCTGCCACCCTCAGTGCCAGACTCAGCCAAAATCAACGGGGCCAAGGAACTGTCAAGAAAGGGCCTGCAATGATCAAAAGTGACAGAGGAGAGAAGAGAGAGAGATAAAAGAGAGGAGAAAGGCCAAAGCACTTTTGGATGTCGGTGAGAAAATATCTAACTGCAAAACATGTGATGGTGTTCAGTCACGCATGGTATTTCTTCTTTCAATTTCAGATTTCTGAGCACTGTCCAAAAACCTACTGTGCAGTAGTATTCAAGTAATTCAACATAGGTGCGCTCCTGATGTGATGCCTACTTCTACAAGGTAAGCAACTGTTGATTGACAATGTTTACAGTACCATTCAAACGTTTGGGGGTTGGTAAGATTTTATGTTATTGATAATTACATTTTAAGATGTAATTTATTCCTGTGATGGCAAAGTTGAATATTCTGCAGCCATTATTTCAGTCTTCCGTGCCACATGATTCTTCAGAAAGTCTAATATGCTCATTTAGAGCTCAATAAACATTTATTATTATTACCAATGTTGTCAATCGTTTTTTTGTGGAAATTGTGATACTTTTTAAAAGGTTCTTTGATGAACACAGTTCAAAAGAATAGCATTTTTTTATTTGAAATTTAATTTTTGTATATTATAAATGGCTTTACTTTTGATCAATTTATAATTATAGTGTATATAATCCATTGCAAAGAATCAGAATTTTATTGTTACAGTTTTATTTTATTTATTTTATTGTGCAGTTGGAATTGAAACACATTATCAAGTATTGTAGCTTAATTTTTTTATAGAGTTCTAAACCAACAATCCTAAATCGAAATCTAACTCTATTCCAAATCCTTAACTGAAGAACAAAATTTTAGGAAAGATAAGATTTCAAATAAGATTCTGTAACAAATATTTATAAATAACAACAAACAGAATCACCTGGAATGTGAGCTCAATGGTCAAATTGTCAGTCTTGAGGACAGTGATGTGTGTTATTTCTTTACAGAACTAAGCGGTAAGAATACTATAAAACAAAACAAAAATAGGTAAAATGCCAACAATTGCATTTAGATAACCAGTTTTTTTTTTTGTGCTCGCAATGATAATACTGGTAAATAGTAACAGCTGCACACATATTTTTTTTTCTAATAGGGCACAATGGGGCTAAATGACCCCTTAGGTCCAACAGTGTAAGACAACAAAAAATAATTATTTATTTCTATTCGATATGGATGGAGAAGCACAATTTGTGTGAAATGAAACAATAAAAAAGTTATTGTTAGTGTTGTTAGTTGTTATTGTTAGTGTCTAATGTTAGTGAGCTGTAATGTTATTTCAGGTATACTAATACTTCACACACAAATCTCAGTCAGTGTACGAGCACTACACATATACTTCAGATCTATTCCCACCCAATATAAAACAATTTACTGATGTACACGAATCTAAATTTTTCATGGGGGTCCTTTAGCCCAAACATCAATGGGGTAAAAGTGGCATTTTACTCTCAATTATCACTTATAAACTTATAAAGTCTTTTGTCATAAATAAATGTGGTAATTTCAGAGATTCTCGGCATCTACTTTGTGTAGATTTTGCAAGATTTTTATAATTACAATACATACATGAGCTTACCTAAAAATAAACCTAATCAACTTAGAGTAAATAAACCTGTAATGACACTAACAAAATAACTCATAAAATATCCAGTGATATTCTAGTTAAGCCTTTTTTTCTTTTCTCTCTTGCAGGCTTTGATTTTATTAAAATCAGTTGTAAATAATTGTTTTCAGTTTTCTCTTTATAATTATTTGAGTCATCTCAGGCATCGGACAAAACAAGCAACACCACCACCATCTGTCACTGGAACTGTACATGTATGAAGGACCCTCCTTTAGCGACTGGTAGACTGCCAACATCAGCTTACCCAGAGGAGATTACAGCAGGGCCTTGAGGATTTAGTTGGGACTTCGTTTGAGCTCTAGCCATATCCAATCTCATCATTTCCTGGTTCTTTCTATAGCAGAGCTCCATATGAGCTGTGTTTGCAGCAGAGGGAGAGACTGTTCTAATTCAAACACTGAGGTTATGCTGCAGTGTGTGTGATATTAACCTCGCTAAGTGGATGCAGGGCAGTTTTTATTACATACCTTCCTCAGAAAACACCTTCTGTTGTGCTGAGAGGAATGTGTGGGGAACATTTCTACTTGCCTTCTCTGAAAAATGATGCTAGATATGGAGAAATAGAAATAATACCAATGATTAATTTATTAATTTCTTATATTAAAAAAAAAAAAATAGGCACACATTGAAAGTCAGCAGTATTTTTTTAAATAATAAAAGCCATCATCATTATTAATGATGCAAATAAACATTTTTAAGGCATAAATGTGTATTGCAAGTAAAATAACGCATAATATAAGTTGTGGATGGGTGGATGGATGGATGAATGGTGAGATTTACAGAGAGAATTTCCTTTGTAACCATGGAAACACCAGGGAAAAGTCAGTGCTGTCCTTGGTCAGGGATGACTCGTTCAAGAAAGCTGTTAGATTAATCTGGATTTACTTCTAAAGACAATTACGTCATGGAAAAATGAGGAATAAATGCTCAAAATCTGATTGAATGTCTTCAGATGCTTAATTATGCTCATAAAAACCATAGAAAGCAATCATTCTAATGGACATTTGCTGAATAAAAGCATGAATTATAATTATTATTATTTTTAAATCTACTGACCCTAAACTTTGAACAGTAGCATACATTATTAATGACAAGGTTTGTTTGGCAGAATTGTATTGTTACTGAATCTCAGTATGAAAGTGAAACGCATTATCAGTTGTAGTTTACTTTTTTTTTTTTTCTAAATCAGCAACACTAAACCTAAAACTAACTTTATTTTAAATAGCTGAAAAAAAGAAAAAGGTACAATTCTAATTATGCGGCTTGTTGGAGGAGCATTAATTAAGACTGGGGTTCTCAACGCTGGCCCTCAAGATCCATTTTCCTGCAGAGTTTAGCTCCAACCCTGATCAAACACAATCTTTTCTTGTTTTTTCCTTTTTTTTTTTTTTTTTTTTTGTTTTTTTTTTGCTTTCGAACAGCTAATCAAGGTCTTCAGGATCAGAGATGGTCTTATTATTGGGAAATACGAGGGTCTGTAGTACTTACCATTGGAGAAAGCATAACGGTCAACTTGGATCACATGTGCCTTGATAACTAATCACATTACAGCCTTGACGTCATTGGATTTCAGTCAGAGTTGTGCAACAGTCAAGTGCCGTAAACTGAATCCTACCTGTTGCAAAAAGTCAGTGACTCAAAACTATTGTTTACTGTAAAACATGTTGAAGATTAGCCGATGGGCTGTCGATTCATTAAATGATAAGCTGTTTCCTCACAAAAGCTGTTTAGTGAAGCCTCTCCTCCATTGACATACATGCCAAAACAAAAACAAAAAGGCTTCTGGTCTCCTTCCCTGCGTACCTCCAAAGAAAACGGCAGCAGAAAAAAAATTTATAGCCATTAAGCTTTTCTTCGGCTAAAGGTTTGCAGGTTCTCAGGGCATTTGGTTCCGGATTACTAGAGAGCTACATGCAGGTGAGTTTGATTTAGGGATGGAGCTAAACTCTGCAGGAAAATGGATCTCGAGGGCCAGAGTTGAGAACCCCTTGTTTAAGACCTCATTCAAGGAGAATTTTGGGTTCAAAATAAATTAAGCTCAATCAACAGCACTTGTGGGATTAATCCCATAAAATGAGAGCAATGTACAGATAAACTAATGTAAGATCTGTTGAATTAATCTGGATTGACTTTTGGTAAATGTGTCATGGAAAAGTGAAAGTGCTCAAAATCAGACAGGAGGTCTTCATAAAGTATATGCAATTCTATCCATAAAAAGGTATAAATATATATTAGGAAAGAACAACAGTATATTACAGACATTGGGCCATATTTTCATGCTACGCACCACAAACAGGGCCTCTAAAAGATCTGTGTAGCTCATACAGAGAGGATTCTTAAAGCTGCCAAATGAATCGCTCGTAGCCTCAGGATTGTTCTGAGTGTGGACCTTCACCAGACCCTCAGACCCACTGACACATCTCTGATTAAGCAAGAGAGAATTACTGATGAGGAGTTGTTCTCTAGCATCTATAGGCTCTTTTTAATAAGAACTAACATGACATTTTACCACAGCACTAGTCAATGCTCCCTAAACCCTGTGCAAATCCAATAAGGCTGGTAAAACCTATCTTTGAGATAATAATCACGTAATTACCTGGGCTGTAAACAAGTCTGTCTCGTTTAAAAAGTCACACCTTCTCCTCAGTGGGGATTTTGGTTATCTTACAGCAATTAATAACCTCTCTTGGGGATTGCTTTCAGCTCTTAAGAAGGTAAGAAGAACTAAACAATCGCTGAAGGGTCTGTACTACCTGGCTTTGGCAACTATGAGGAAGTACAATTTCAAACTTCTGCTTGCATAATGTATGGTGGAAAAAATAATGATTCCAGGATTTTCCCCTTTTTTCTTTTAAAAATATTTCAAGGGAGTTTTAATTCATCCTGATACTCCAGAACTCAGTACAGTGACCTTCTCATGAAGTACTTGAACATGTTTAATGTAATGAAAATTTAAACAGTAGTGTTTTGTCTCTGAATTAATCAGGTTTTTGAACAAATCATTTGAGTAAATGATTTACTGACTCACTCGTAAAGACAATCATGTGGATGAATGAATGAGCCAATGACTCGCTCATAAAGACAAAAAGAACTCAACTGAATTGCTAAAAAATTCAAACCATATTTTTGGTTAAATTTCCCATTAAAGGTTCCCTGAAATGCTTAGAAACACGCAGTATTACTCTGTGTGTTGACGTCATTTTAACTGAAACAGGAAGACAGGGCGGGACATATCAAGCAGCCCCGCCCCTTTTTAAAATAGCCAATAGAGTTCGTTTTATCACAGCTTGGGCTAGAGCCATTCAGAGCTCCGTAAAGCCGCATTTGACAGGGTATGCCAGCCACAATCTATAAAATATAGCATGCTGTGTATAATTCAAATAGCTCCGATACATTCTGTGGTCTTCGCCGACTCGCACATGTTAGCGTGACACAGCGCGAAACCTTTTTTTTTTCCTCAATGGAAAGTATATTTACACTGTTTGAATCGTTCCCTGTCCCATATATAGTGCACTACGTGCCATTCACTGTACAGAAAATACTAATTCTGTGGACAAGTGACCGATTTCAGCCGCGGCTTCAGCGTCTATTTTATAGTGTAGGGGGCGGGCGCTTCGGATTCTAGAGAGCATTTGATTGGACAGAAAGTTTGATGAGAAGCTGAAATACGATGTGACGTCAAAAAAAATCGTCGAGCCGTTTTGGCAGAAGCGACAAACTGCAAGCTTTGAATGCTTATATCTTCTAAATGCGAATTTTGTCACTGTTTTGGAGCACACTGCTTTATAGATAACCTTAAGACTAACATATTGATACTAACATCCAAAAAAACTTTAATTTTGGGGACTTTCATAAAGGCCACAAATATACCATGAAACCTGGTAAAAGCATTTTCTCTCTTCAGCTTGCTGTTAAAATTTCTCAGTTTAAATGAGCAAAAACAAATTGTCGACAAGAAGGTAAATGCTTCTGACATGCGCTGGCACAAATGGATTTTTTTTATTCTCTGTGTTGCCTCCATTTAATAATTCCCTTTCTCGGCTTGGGGAAACTCCATTTCTGACCCCAGACAAGAGCTGTGATAAAGCAATTAAGTGAATTCTGTGTGGGTGGCTCAGGTTGACAGGCGCAGTCTGGGAAATGGCAGACCCACCAAACTGCCAGAAGAGAAGCCTGCTGTCAGCCTGCCTCAGACTGACACACTCCTTCACATGAAAAGGAATCAATTTGTCTGATGGCTGTGAGTCAGTCATTGAGACAGGCAGGTATGTACTCAATAGACAGCATAGATTATATTTTAATAAGATTTTCTACCTTTGGAATAAATGACCAATCTGTGCCTTTGGCATTTCCCCTATAGAGAAGCTGTTCGGCTGGCTTGCAAAATTTGTTGAAATGTAGTTTTTATTTTATATTTCTTCAAATTACTAACATCTTTCCATCCTAAATGGAATATATATGTCAGATGGGTTTCAGAAATAATTTCAGATATTAAGAAATAACTTGAGTTCACAGTTTAGACCTCAAACCAGATAAGTACAAGTCTTTATATATTGAGATATGCAGGTCTATGGAGTAGTTCAATACCGCACTCACACTAGTCATTGTAATCCTGTTCTGTTAAAAGTTTCCAACTAAAGGAACACAATATAAATTAAATGGAAAGTGCAGAGCCTTTTATAATGACCCATATTGCATGCAATCACTTTACTTGCTTTTATCTTGGGTTCCTTTCATAAATCTCTGTGAAGTTAAACATTAATATTTCTGAATCACTGCATTACTAAATCCGATATTATTACTTTTATTAAATTCAGAGGGTTTAATAACTTTCAGTGCCTTAAGATGGCATGCACTTTCCATGTCTGACAAACTCATAGACACACTTGTGAAAATGTCATCAAGTTTGGTCCTGCACTTAATTTATACTTGATATGTGCATGCTAGTTTGGAACAGGCTTTGCTCCAATTATAAAATAGTGTGCAACCTTAGCTATTGACCCCACTGGAACCTACTGGCATTCATTGTAAGACCAAAAACAGTTCAAAATATATTTATGTTCCACAAAAGACAAAAGTCATACAGTTTTTCATTTTTGAGCAAGGTACCCTTTTAAGTAAGTTACAACATAATAGGGAAACCCAGACTATAATTTCTGGATTGTACACTCACCATAATATTAAAACTACCAATTCATTATGGACAATCTGTTTTAATTTATTCCACATTATCTTTAATGTCCAACAAGATGCAGCCTTGCAGTTCACAGAGACCTATGGGAACACAAAGACAATTTTCTGCCCCACCACTCAAGCCAAACAGCCCATCAGAGCAGTGAGGGACAATAAATAAATAAACAAACAGCAGAATTTCAAATTGAGCACAGAACAGAGTGACTCGTCTTTCTTCCTCTTCAGTGCCTCACTACAGCATCCCAGCAGCAACTTCATCGGGACACACCAGCGTAGAATCTTTTTAAGCTGAGAGAGCTGCTGGCTCAGCAGACAGACCTGAATCCAAGCAAAGTGTTTTCTAAAAGGCCCTCGGAGTCTGTGATCGTCCACACATCCTCAGGGGCTTCCATGCTAATGCAGCTGCAGAGTGGGTGATGCAGCTGTGAGCGAGAGTGCTTTCTGATGAACAAACACCCGAAGGTGTTTATCTTCAGCTAGCTCCATCTGCCAGAACACGCCAAGAACTCATTCAGCTCCTGATCAGGACACCTTGGGGGTCCCATGCGGTGTTATTCAGAACAAGTACAAAGGTGATAATGAGTCATTTATGGCCTCTGGTGGTTCGTGCTTCTGAAGATGTTCATTTTGTGTGCAAATTAATGATGCATGCATTCAAAACATGTTATGAGCAACTACTTCCTTCTTGTTATTTTGACCTCTGCCACGAATAAAACGAAGCATTGGGAATTGAGTTTGTGGTAAACAAATAATTTTTTCAACAGACTTGATAACATGATTACCTATATTCATCATCTATTTACAGCTAATATATGATGGAAATGGACACTCTACTTTTAGTGCGCACTGTATTTTTCATTAGGGTGACCATAAATTATCTTTTTTCCCGGACACATCCTGACCGGGATTTCTAAATGGCCTAAAATGTATGGGTTTTGGCTTTGTTCTCCTAGTGCTGTTAAGCTTTTGCTGAAGGTAATGATTGAAAAGTAATTTGCGCAGTAGTGACGCAGGAATGGACATAAACGACAATCATAGAAAGCGGGCTAAGCAATGCAAAGATGACATACATAATGTATAAAGGTATTTAGGAAGTAGAGGCCAGTCAACAGGGAAAACAAACGGACGCACCAGACAATTTTAGGCAGTTATGAAATCATGGTCAGGACCAGTACTGCCTGGGCTCCTGGACTGACAATACCGCAGCACTGTCCAAGAAAGCACAGCAGAGTCTCTACTTCCTCCGCAAACTGAGACGAGCCAGAGCCCCGGCCCCCATCATGAGCACCTTCTACAGAGGCACCATCGAGAGCATTCTGACGAGCGGCATCACTGTGTGGTATGGCGCCTGCAACGCGTCCGCCGCAAGGACTCAAACGCATATGATGAGCAAGTTTTTTTTTTTTATTTTTTTTTTTTTTTTTTTTTTTTTTTTTTTTTTTTGTTTTTTTTTTTTTTTTTTTTTTTCTTTTTCTAGAGAAGATCGTTGGTGCCTCTCTCCCCTTCCTCCAGGACATTTACAACACCCGTCTCACCCACAAAGCCCTCTGCATTGCAGGTGATTCCACCCACCCAACACACAGCTTCTTCAGCCTGCTGCCATCAGGGAGGAGACTGCGGAGTCTCCAGGCCAGGACAAGCAGACTGAAGGACAGCTTCATCCATTAGGCTGTCAGGAAGCTGAACTCCCTCCTGACCTTGCCCCCCCTCCCCTCCTTTGCCCCACGCACCACTGAACTCTGACCTTCTAACGGACTCTCTCACTCCCCCCTCCCAAATACACACACAATCACTGTCACTTTAATCAGTCTGAATAAGCTATTTTTGCACTACAAATCATTATATCTGCACTGTTATTTACTTCAATGGTTTGCACTCTATCTGACATGTGCCTTGTGCTGCTTTATATATTTTTTTTTATATTTTACCTTATTTGTATGTTTGTATAGTTGTATTTTATATTTAATCTGTATTTATCTGTAATTTATGTTCTACTGTAAATGTTATCTGTATGCACCAAGGGTCTAAGAGTAACGCAATTTCAATTCTCTGTGTGTGTATGTGCTGTACATGTGGAAAAATTGACAATAAAGCAGACTTGACTTGACTTATGTATTTCTTACTCAGGAGGAATAAAATAGCGGACCATTTTAGACAGCTTATAACAAATATGCATACACTGTCACAATAATGACAAACCATGTGTGACATATTTGGAGGGAAGGTTGAAGGAAAACAAAGATTGATGTCCTATCAGGGCTGGAATTATTACGATGACTGACAGTTATCTAATTATCATAGTTACATCCAGACGCTGTTATGCTGGTGGTGGAGGTGGGGTGTGGACTGTTCTCTGAACAGAGGAATCAAACAGCCTGGCAAGTCATTAAAAGGTCTGAGTGAGAAAAATATGAAATTAATATTAATCTTAGCAGCCTAAAATAAATGCACATTCAGATTCCTTCCCAGGCGTACGACCATTTCACACCCTTCATTTTCCAAAATGGAATTTAGCAGCAATAGTTTGTTGTACGTGTTAATGGATATGATGCCGTATATTTACACATAATATCAATTTGTGAATTTGTTGTGTTATTGGTTTTGTTAAAATAATTTGTCTCTTGTTTCCTTGTAGGCATTTGTGAGTAATTTGAAATGCACACATACTCGTTACAATTTCAAAGGGGAAAATTCACAGTGAAAGAAATAAAAATGCAGGTATACACATATTCGAATGTGTTGAGTTATTATTATTATTAATGATAAATATAAAAACAATAATAAAAGCTGAACTCTGTGAAAGATGTGAATAGTCACTAATATGTAAACTGTAATAGTAGCAACACCTCTAAAGCAGTTTGCTCTGATCCTGAGAATAATAATGATCGGATGCTCAACTGGAGTCTGTTGATATGATGCACCTGTAGCCATAGCCAAGACCCACTCAGCCATTAAATGTTACAATATTCCAGTAATAGATGGCCTGCAGCTGGAAAGAAGACCTGAATACCAATAGCCTGATTAGATGGATTGTGGCTAAACTAAAAACTTGATCCCCCTCCTTTATATCTCATCTCTCTCTGCCTCTCTCTCTCTCTCTCTCTCTCTCTCTCTTCTCTCTCGTCTCTCTCACACACACACTACTATTCTGTCATTTCATTCATTTTTCTGTTGTCTCTCTGGATGTTACATTCAGTATGTCACTAGTATTCACAGTATAATTATACCAATAACCACCTACAAAAACACACCCAAAGAGCCAAGGATTAACATTTTATGCAAATAACAATACTTGTAAATGTAAGACTTTCAAACCTACAGAGATGATAGGCTTTTCACAGCTTTTTGGTTACAGTGTGTTTGCAGGTGCAGCTGGTTTAATTTACTCTGATGAACCTTGTGCTGATTTATGCCGACTGATCCCTAGTGAGAGGTTGTGATCAAAGTATCTTGGGAGCAAAGTGTCCATCAGATGAACTCAACGAAAGCGTTCAAAGGGGCCCTTTGAAGTGGTTATTTTTTGCACTTCTGATTGGAATGACACAAGAACATGGTTCCTATGACTGTTCTCCCTTCAAAGCGCGCTGTGAAGGCATCATTTATGTTGTTTCTCTCTCCGTCAGTTGCAGCTTGTTTGCTGAAATGGTGTTTAATCACTTTGGCACATTGTATCTCAGTGAGATGTTGTCTAAGCAACTGTTACTGAATGAGAATTTATTTAGGTTATTCGCCTTATCATTAGTATTACTGATTAGGGATTGTTCACTTTCACTCTGACTCTTTCTCTGCTGTCACATTTGCCTTGTCATCTTTATTGAAGTAAACTATTAAAGGCCTGATTTTTTTAAAGCAGAAATTTTTTAACTCAACTTTAGGTTCTAAGTTTCCAATCTTCCTGAGCATCATTCTATAAATCCCATTCATTCCTGCCACCAATATCAGATTCTGCTTCTATTTGCTTAAATGTAACTGGCTTTTATATAGTACAATATAGATCCAACGTTATCCAACCATCAAATCTCATTTTATTGTCTTCCTATTCTACCTGCCTGAATCCACACGGCTCATTCTGCTGAATTCAGATTGAACATACCATGTGAACTCAAGCAGTGTAGATGTTTCCTTTGCTGCCTAACATAACCCACAATCATGAAATTTGACTGTTTGAATTAAGCCAATAAACTATCCATCGATCCAAAGCTGATTTTGATCTGTCATTGGAGAAAGATGCTTCATATTCAGATAAAAACTGTAACTAATACTTCATAAATTAAATTACAAACTGTATACACATTAAGCATTTGGTATTTCAAATTTTATATATTTACAGCTGTTTGGTTTAGACCTTTATTGACCTTTCCAGTAACACTTGTGCATCAGGCCTCCATGTTCCTTTGATCAGACTCTGTTTTAGAGCTTTAAGGCCCATGTATACTTTCCACCTACTTCACAGTACAGACAGTTCTGGTGACAAGAATTGCGTGGACTGTCGCAGAACAGAGACGGCCGAAGTACACTTTGGGCTTTAGAGCTACTGTTTGTTTACATCACAGCATGTATACATGCAAAATTATTGTATATGATACAACGAAGGAGTTGTCGAAATAGTTATCGTGACTTGGTTTTGTTTATTCTCTGTTTTTTTTTTGTATGAACTGAAACTATTCAAAATCAGGCCATTTATTACTAAGGATTCCGGGTGTCGCACAATGAGTCATTTTAACAAATGTCCAGACGGTGTTTAATTCACAGAAGTAAAACATCTGAAGTGTTCTGCAATTGCTATCTTGCTCTTTTTCTTGAATATGGCAGACGATTTCTTTAATTGTTAGTGGTATACTAAAAACACAACTTGAAACTTGCATTGCAGTAATTGGCCCCAAGATGAGCTCTTATTTGTGTGTTACTTGGCCCTTTGGACTAGTTCTCTGACAGAATGTCACTGGAAACTATATGGCGATCATTTTAACGAAACTTCAGAGAGGAACCTGTTGGGTTGGGTAAATGTTGATAATTATACTAATTGAAGCATAGTGTTAAACAGTTGATCTGTTCTGTGCAAGTTGTGTATTTCTGTTTTTTAGTCTCTAACACTTATTTGCGTTATTGAATAGGTCTTTATATCTTGTGCATTGGCTTTTTTTTTTTTTTATTTTTTTATTTTTTGTATCACGGGTTTGGATTGTATGGTACACATATAGAATATCTGGAAGAGTATTGGTAGTGCGTAATGAATTAGGTAAGGTAAACAAACTGAAGCTCTCTCTGGATTATTACCGGTTTAATCATAGCTTTTGGTAAGAGATGAGGAGAAAAAAATAGTTCAGGGCAAACCTTATAAAGAATAACATTTCATGCTTGCAGGTCAAAAAATACAGAAGTGGCATTCATTGTCACGCCAATTCACATGTTGCACTATATGGCCAAAAGCATGCTGACACCCCCTCATGATTAATTTATTTGAAGGTGTCCAGTTAGGTTCAGATCTGGGCTTTGTGCAGGCCAGTCAAGTTCTTCCACACCAGACTCAGTAAATCATTTCTATTTGGACCTTGCTTTCTTCACAGGGATTTATGATAGAATAAAAAAGGGCCTAGGAAAGGCCCTCACAAACTGCTGCAACAAAGTTGGAAAAACAATTCTCTAGAATGACTTTATATGGTGTAGCGAAACTATCTGTCCTCACAGAAATTACCGTAACAGCCAAATCTGTTCATTAGAAGGACGTGCCCACATTATTTTGGCCACATAGCGTACTTTCTTCATTTTAGTTCTGAAGCAAAATTCTGAGAGCTGTATGGGCTGCAAGATAAAGGCCTCTCAAGACATTGAAGGTGCATTAATGAGCTTTTACAAGAAAATAAAGAGACTGGGTGTCTTTTCTGATCACCAGCATGGCTTTGGAATCCCTCCAAGTTGTTTTCGTCCTTGGTCTCCAGAGTCTGCAACACATAGCATGTGCTTTATATTTTATGTATGAAATGTAATGGGATTCTTCTTGTTTATTAAAGAAGAAAATCCTACCCAGAGTTGATATGGGGGAAATGCTTTATGTGTCATGACTTGTCTTGTCTGCATACGTGTTCGTTGTTGTGAGCACATGGGTTTTATTTTAACAGATCGCCATGTGCTTGTTGTCTTCGTGGTTTTCCCCTCCCTATTGTTATCATATTAACTACTTTGGCTACCATCGCACCTGTGGTTAGTTAGTGCCTAATTTCTCCCTCTATTTTTGTTCCTCTTGTGTCAGATTGTTGCAGTATGTACACCAGGGATGGGCAACTTTGGTCCTGGAGGGCCACTGTCCTGCAGAGTTTAGCGCCAACCCTAATCAAACACATCTGACAAGCTAATCAGTCAAGATCACTAGAAAGCTACAGGTGAGGGGTGTTTGCATAGGGCTTGGAGCTACACATGCAGGACCAGTGTGGCCCTCCAGGACCGAAGTTGACCATCACTGATGTACACGTTATGCTTTGCACGTGACCTACTTTCGGTTTTGCTGTGTTATGTCCTGTCGTGTTTTCCGAGGCTCCAAGTGCGGTTTAGTTTCTATTGTTTGATTTATTTTCTTGCCTCCCTGGTTGCAGATATCGTTCCCTCAGACATTATGATCCTCAGTTCCTGCCCTGGTATTACCTGAGCTGTGTAGTACGGCTTCACTACGACAGGAGAGTTGGTCAGCACTGATGCTGATGACACGGGCACGTCTACCCCTCTCTGCCTCGTGGAGTGTTGTGTAGAGGTGCTAGTTTGGACTGTTCCACTCTTCCTGTCGCATCCTCTGCCTTCCGATTACGGCTTCCAGCCTACGTACTGCTGTTTTTGTGGTTCTTTTGAGACTGTAATAAAAAATTTTGTTGAACCTGCAATTGAATCCGTGTTTTTCCCTAACATTATGACCTTGTGAATTCACCAAAATGCCAAGTTGAATGCAACGGAAGAATTTAACTAAAGCATTTGTAAGGGACTTTGAGCGGTAATATCCATTATCTCTCCGACAATCCAGCCGGTCCTTTAGGAGCGAGGGAAACAACTGGCATGGAAGTGGAGAGCGGGCTAGTTAAATGTTACACTTCAGGAAACTCGAGAGCTGCGTCGGACGAAGCTAGTTTTGGCTAACACCCTTTCCGTGTGACCAGCTCTGACTTTCATTTTGTGGAATCAGTCCAAGGAAGGGCGAGCCGTCATAGGCGGGTGATGTAGCGACCAGGAAGCTATAAAAGCACATGAGGTGGAACCGGCATCAGCTTTCTGTCATTCAGCAAGCGCTCTGTGTGTGTGTCAGTCGCATTTTATGTTCTGTGAGTCTTATTTACTGTTGTCTGTCAAAGTAAGAACAAATCAGCAACATATAAGCTCCAAATATGTCAAAAAAGGATGAGAGTAAAACAAGCATCCGGGCGAAAGCAGATCACGTTATAGATTGTGTGTTCCTCCCTGCCCACACTACATCACGAGCGGGGATACACGCACTCTGTGCATGGTCTGCTTGGGAGCGAAGCACGCAGAGTCGGCTTTCGAGGGAGCCGACTGCCCGCATTGCGAGTGGCTTCCCCTGTGTACGCTTCACTCCCGGAAGACTCTCTTCGAGGAGGGTACCTTCACTAGCGTTACTCGCGGTGCTGGCCCCGCTTCCGCCGAGGCGGAGCGGCAGCTGCACTCGTGGGGTTCGCAGATGGATCTGGTGGAGGGAATGGAAACGGGCGAGTCCCTATCTTCTTCCTCACCCGTCAGGTCTGCCCGCTCTCTGGGATCGGAAGCCCGTTCTGCGGTTTCTTCCCCCCGGGGAGCGGGCTCGGCGCTCCGCCTATCTTCCTCCGAGGAGGTTGATGTGGAGAGCGTCGAGGATTTGCCCCCTCAGTCACCCCAGTATGAGGAGTTGTTGGAGGTGGTTACTCATATGGTAGTTAAGTTAAACATCGATTGGACCGCCGAGAAACAGGCTGAGCCACAGAAAAGTAAATTAGATGAGTGGTTTCGCCACCTCCACGACGGAGTCTGCCTGTTTTTTTTACCGACCTTACACAGAAGGTGTCCCGATTACAGAGGAGGTCGTGGGCGAAACCATTCTCGGCCCGCTTATTCATCCCCGTCTCTGATTATTGTGGAAATGTGGCGGGGTTGGGTGAACGCGGTTATAGATCGATGCCCCGGGTAGAACAGGGGCATCGCGAGCTATCTGTCTCCCGATTCGGCATCGTCTCTAAAGGCTCCGGTCTTGCCCTACAACCCGCTGCGAACCACTTCAGCACTGGTGGGCAAGGGGTACACGGCAGCAGGTCAGGCTGGTGCGTGCTTACACACAATGGCTGTGTTGCAGGCATACCAAGCCGACTTGCTTAAAGAGCTAGACGAAGATGAAGAAGTCAAAGCAGATGATATTTCAGAATTGAGGAGAACCACTGATTTATCTCTCCGCGCCACTAAGGAGACCGCCCGTTGCTATTGGGCGATCCATGGCAGCTCTGGTGGCAGCGGAGAGACATTTATGGTTGACCCTGTCTGATATGAAGGAGAAAGACAGGGTCTTCCTCATGGACGCCCCGCTTGCGCCTTCTGGTCTGTTCGGCGACGCCGTCAACTCCATCATCGACAGATACCAGGAGGCTCGTAAACAGGCGGCGGTGTTCCAGCGGTTTCTCCCGTGCCGTTCTCTAGCTCTGGGGGCTGCTGGGCGGGTGAAGCCTCCTCATCCAGGGAGGTACCAGCTCCTCATACAGGGAGGTTCAAAAGTTGAGTGTCGCCTCTCATACTCCCCTGCAATGGGATCAAGGTCGGCGGCGCTCTAAGCCAGGGGCTTCTAAGGCGAGGCCCGATCTGAGGGTCGTGCTTCAGTCGAGGAACAAAGCGATCCTGACTATTATGGCCCAGGACCGCTGAGGGCGGCCCCTACTGGGGAAGAGCGGGGTGCACCACATTACACGGTGTCTGTCTCTCCTCAGAGCCTTCAGGAGATCAGTCTGCTAACCCTGCCAGAGTGCCAGGGCGCAGCGGTCTCCAGTGAAGGTTTTTCTCTGTATTTTCCGCCCGGAAACGTAGCGGAGCTGAGATGCTCGACACCCCCTCGGGGGTCTCTAGAGCAGTTAGTTTGATCGTCTCCTGCCGGTCCTCCGCTTCAGAGCACCGAGCTAGCAACTCCAAGTACATCAGAGACCAGTCTCGAGAGACTGGTTCCCTTAGTACATCATCTGACAGCGTGGAAGCTTCTGCCAAATATCTCAAGATGGGTCCTGCAGACTGTAGAAAGAGGCTATCGCATTCATTTTGGCACTCCTCCTCCGCCTTTCAACGGGGTCTTTCCCACGCTTGTGGGCCCCGAGCAGGCTCTGGTAATAGAACAAGAAGTAAACACTCTCTTGAGGAAAGAGGGACCTCGAGGTGGTCCTCCTCGACGACAGAGGAGAGCGGCGGTTTCCATACCCTTAAGAAATTGGCACATTGAAATTTGCAATTGAAAATACGCCTAATGGAAACGCATCAAATTCGCAAAAACGGCCATATATCGCAAAAAAGTTTTTACGCTAGCTTGAGGTGTTTTTTCAGGCAATGCGAAAAAGGATTAATTTCGCAAAACTGCAATGGAAATGGCTTTATTCGCATTTAAACGGGCCGCCCATGGAGTATTGTAAAAAGTCATCATGATCATTCTTTATGTACTATAACCTCCATAGAAACACTCATAGTGGCCGCGCGTCCAGTATAAGGGCTTTCCCTGCCATTAATGCTTAGACAATTTACACTGCATATGTCTGCGGTGCAGTGTGGCACTCTGATACGGTCACTGAAGTTGATTACGGCCACTCAATGCTTGTGTTTATGTTTTTATACAGTCTATGGTTTATTCCAGCCGTGCCACGCACGTTTCTGAAGCGGCTCTCTTTGCTTCTTCTGTAAAGATACACGCATAAGCCTCTTTTGAATAAATATAGCCAAAATCCGTCAAAATCTGTTGCCATGACTTATCGTGAGAGGAAAAAATTATGTTTTAGTCGCATAACATGGGTGAATGGAAATGCTGTCATTTTGCCATAGTTTTTTTTATCAACATTTATAAAATATTGCCAAAATTTTGCGCAAATCTGTAATGGAAACGCGCCTTATGAGGAGTCCGGGTTCTACAGACAGTACTTCATCATTCCAAAGAAGGATGGAGGATTGCGTCCCATTCTAGATCTGCATCAGTTAAGCCGCTCAGTCATGCGACTGAAGTAGAAGATGCTCACTATCAAGCAGGTTGTGTCTCAGATCAGGTCCGAGGACTGGTTTGTCACGATAGATCTAAAAGATGCTTACTTCCATGTCTCCATCCTTCCCACTAACAGGAAGTTCCTGAGGTTTGCTTTCAAGGACGAAGCTTATCAATATCAGGTTCTTCCTTTCGGCATTGCACTATCACCCTGCACTTTCACGAAATGTGTGGATGATGCGTCTAGCTCCCACTTGCGCCTACAGGGATCAGTTTACTAAATTATATCGACAATTGGTTGATTCTAGCTCAATCAGAGCAGACGGTGGTTCGACCTCGAGATGACGTTCTCGCCCATATGGGAAAGTTGGGGTTAAGACAACGCCAGAGAGAAAAGAGTGTGCGGTTGCTCCATCTACGACCCCAGGACACTTATATGGGCGTGGTGTGGGAATCAACCACGATGTAGCACGATGTCCCTGCCTCAGATCGATGTCAATGCACTCACTGCAGTTGCGAGAGTGAGAGAAGGCTGGTCACTTAATGTCAAGCAGTTTCAGAAACTGCTGGGTCTAATGGCAGCTGCATCCAATGTGATACCATTTGGCCTGCTGTACATGAGACCCCTACAGTGGTGAGTCAAGACCAAGGGGTTCTCCCCGAGGGGAAACCCGCTTCGCATGATCAAGGTCACGCGGCAATGCCTACGTGCCTTGGACATGTGGAGGAAACCTTGGTTCTTGTCTCAGGGCCAGGTGCTGGGAGCTCCTTGTCGTCGCGTAACGCTAGCGACGGATGCGTCCCTCGCCAGTTGGGGTGCGGTCATGAGTGGCCCGCAGTCTGTGGAGCGGTCGCCATATCACGTGGCACATCAACTGTCTGGAGATGCTGGCCGTGTTTCAAGCTTTGAAGCACTTCCTCCCGGACCTGAGAGATCGTCATGTGTTGGTGCGCACTGACAACACAGCGGTGTTTTTTTTTATATCAACCACCAGGGAGGTCTGCGTTTGCGTCCCTTATACAAGCTGGCGCACCAGATCCTTGTGTGGTCCCAGGGCAAACTCCTCTCGCTGAGGGTAGTTCATATTCCTGGGCATCTGAATATGGGAGCAGACATCCTGTCGAGGCAGGGGCCGAGGCCCGGGGAGATGGAGGCTTCACCCTGAGGTGGTAAAGCAGATATGGAGAATGTTTGGCCAGGCTCAGGTGGACCTGTTTGCAACTCAAATGACATCGCACTGTCCCCTCTAGTTCTCTCTGACTCATCCGGCTCCACAGGGGCTGGATGCCATGGTACAGACGTGGCAGAGGCTTCAGGGAAGTTCTGGAAAGAGTGCGCCGGGACGGGGTCCGTCTACTGCTAGTAGCCCTGTTCTGGCCGGGTCGAGTATGGTTCTCGGACCTGGTTTCTCTCCTCGACGGCTCTCCATGGGAGATTCCAGTCAGGAGGGATCTCCTCTCACAGGCGGAGGGTACGATCGCCAACCCCGCCCGGTGCTGTGGAAGTTGTGGGTGTGGCCCCTGAGGGGGCACAGCTCATAGTTTCCGGTCTCTCAACCGAGGTTGTTGAGACCATCCTCCAATCCAAAGCTCCCTCAACGAGGAACCTGTACGCCTTGAAGGGGAAACTTTTCACTTCTTGGTGCGGAAATCGTCAGCTTGACCCAGTTAACTGGCCGGTTGGTACAGTGCTGGAGTTCCTGCTGGCCCGTTTCTCAGCAGACCCACTCCACCCTTAAGGTCTATGTGGCGGCCATTGCGGCCTACCACGCCACTCGGCACGCGGAGAGGCACAGTACAGTGGGCAGAACCCCCCCTGAGGCCCCTAAAATGCTGGTGTTGACATCAAGCCAACCGGTGGCGCGAGGCTGATCCCACCGAAACGTGGGGAAATGGCTGTGCCGGGCACATGCTGGGCCAGTAGGGTACCTACGATAACTAGAACCGGGAGGGGACAGGTGAACGTCTCCCTGCCGGTTGGAAGGCGGTATTGGTATTAGGACACAACTGCATCGACAAAAACCGACCGCTCCACCGGGGGGGACCTTGGAACCCCCTAGCTGCCCACACCATAGAGGGGGGGTGAGGGAGGACGGGTCTCAAGCAAATCAGTTTCAGAGTTAACATAGTTGAGCTTCTTCATGCAACGCCAGGGATCGAAGAAGGGCACGAGGCGAGGGCGCTGGAAACCAGCGGCGGACCACCCGAGAACCACAATCGTGCAACTTGAGTGGCGAGGGACACACGACGGTTGAAATGAAAGTCTTTCACTCGAGCCCGAACAATACGGTGGCACGGGAAAGCATAGCCATAGTTCGTAATGACCCGAGGTGCGAAGCATAAGATTGCTATGGTCCCGGAGGAGAGCAGAGGCATTCAGCGAATCTTCATCTCCAGAAAGCCTCTGGCTCACCCTCGACATCGACATGACAGCCATCGACATCCGATCGTGGGAGTGGTAGACTCGGAAGACGACAGGCTGGTACACCCCACGGGAGGGTCCGCCACCTGATCCTTCTTGAGAAGTCAGCTTGGTTCGAAGTGCCGGCGGGGTTGGGCAATCAACGGAGGATAATTCCCTCAAGGATCCGTGACCGGTAAGCCGTCAACCCACCGCTAGAAGAAGGTCGCCCCCGGCTGCCACCAGAGGGAACGCTAGATCTGGGCAGTGGCACGGGCACTACGCCCCCTTGCAGGTAACGGAGTCCGGTCCGCAACTCCGAGATGGTCATACCCTCGCAATGGGAGCATGAACCATCCACGAAAACCACCTCAGTGTGCTTCATGCCCAGGCACAAGAGGCAGCAATCGTGACCATCACCCAGCACCAGGTAAAGACCGCATCCAGAAACACCCGGATGATACGCTGTCTATAGCAAGACCCACATCTTCTTTACAAAGACGTAACGTCAAGTTCGCCACGCAATGTCGTCTTTAAAAAGACACACCCGAAATTGCTCTCTTAGGGGAAAAAGCTCTTTTAGCGTGCTGAGGAGCACAGGGGAGATGATCATCTGCAACACAAACAGGGGGTAGTGCAGCCTGATGTGGGCAACCCACTCGACACGGAAAACCACCACCACTGAAGCGCCATACCACCAACACCAAGAGATCCAAAGAGCGTGCTGAACTCGTTCAGTCTTTTCTCTCAGTAGAGTAGTCAGGAGCAGAACGATGTGATCACTCGGCTCCGAAGCGAAAAGCTGAATATGCGCTGAACCTGCTGCCTACTTATACTCACGCTGTGATCAGCAGCAGCTGGATGCAATAATCGCATGCCAATGTGCATTGGCTCGTTTAGTTTACACTCGAAGTAGATTGGTCCCTCTAAGCGAGATCCCAATTCGTCGGTCCTCCGACGTGACGTCGAGAGTGACCGACTGAAAGGGAACCATGGTTACATACGTAACCTGGAGACATTTTCTGCCATAAATCAAACATTTAGCATTAAAAGTGATATTAAAGTAACCCAGAATGTCAAGATAAGAATATGTAGAGACCTGTTTTTGAGAAATGGTTATACTATAGGTCAGAGAACTGTAAACATAGCATTAGAGAATAAAAATAAAAATCTTTATAATGCAAATAAATCTGGAGTTATAAGAAGTGAACAAGCAAAAGCAGACTAAATTGCCTCAGATCTGAAACAATTTTTCTGATCTCTTTTGAATGATTTCGAGGGGTTTCATTCTACACTATCACCAGAACACACATGCGCATGTTCACTGTAACTAACTGGATCAAATATTTACAGTAGGACTTTCCAACTCTGCATCATTTTGGGAAATCATGGCCTTCATCAAATGTTCAGTCTTGCTGATGATGCAGGAATAGACTTTTGTAAACTAGTTTATAATGAATTTTTGTAGATATGCAAGTATGCCTCGATTGAATGGATGTAATACAATGCCAGCAAGAAAATAACTAATATTGAAAAATCAAGATAGCTTTGCATAAAGCTGAATAGTGATAAGACAGAAGAAGAACAAAGAAAAAAAAATCTTTGGAAAATTATTTTCTCATTGGGACTGAATAATATTAATTTTGCCATATTCATGAATGACTATAATAACAGACAAAAAGCACCCTAAAAGTTTTCTCCTTTTTCAATACGTGAGCACTGAATTGAATGGCTAGAAGTGATCATTTTACAAATAACAATAGAAGTCTTTCTCAGCAAAAATAATTAACTGTTCAATTAGTTAAAATTCAGTTCATAATTCAACTGCAAATTCAATTGATTTCTGAGGGATGAAAACGTAAATCTCTGCAAAGTTTATGGATTGACTACTAGACTGAATCTGAAACGGCAATGATTGACATAGCAACAGATGGGACACAAAAAATCTGATACTGTTTGTCAAAATAGATCTGTGCATTATGTCTGAAGTCTCTAAACGTGCAATGTAAAGTAATATACCTGCCACAAGTTCTATGTATTTTTTTCACCCTATTTCTACTTTCTAATTCCTACATTTAGAAGCAGGTTTTTGGAAGAAATAACCTCATGTTTACATTTCCTATAACTGTTGATCAATCTCACACACCAAGATATATATATTTTTAATTCCTCTGTGCAGAATTTCTTTACCTGTATGATAGTTGATGTGTTTCTTGCACGTATGGCCCACCACATAATTTTAACTGGAATAAGATCTGTATCTTGATTTGAAATTGGCAATAACTTTTATCTATCAATACTGTTGAAATGACAATCCACTATCTTTGGTAAAAATACTACCGTACATTTCCATGGGGTGTACTTACTTTTTCACATCACTGCATTTGCTATTACAGAGCAAAAACTAAGCAATCCAAAACACAGACACCCACAGAACGAAAAGAGTGATGGTGAAACAAAATTTCATTTTCACCTGAAATAGTGGGAGAGAACAAGAGTGAAAGAATCTGACTGGCTGTCAGCCGAATGATGGCCATTAAAAACAGGGGGCCTATACGTGCTGTCAGGCCTCAGCCTCTCTGCTCTACCTCTGTACACTCACTAATTAGAATCCCGTCTTGACACCCTTCTCTTCCTTTTACTTCCTTCTGTGGTGCGTGTTCGTGCTTGGACAGACTGCTAAGGTAGCCGTACCAGACGCTGCTGCTGTTCATGGTGTCAAAGCGCACACTGCTCAGAGTAGCAGCTAAATAAAACCCATATCACAGCTCCTGATTGATGTCTTCACACAGCAGATCTCAAACAAATATTGTAATGCATCCCTGGCATCTTATGAATGACAACTGATTTTTATTTTATTTATTTATTTTTGTGTATGTGCTGATGGTCTCAGTGTGAATGACTTAACCAAACATTACTATAAAATGTTTACAATTATTTATAATGCATGATGTGATTTTTATTTTATTTTATTATTTTGTAACTTTTTTTCAAGCAGAAAAAAAATATTTATATAGTTTTTCTCCTCTCACCACAAGTTGCAAGAACATTTCAAATGGAAATCTGTTCTCAAACAAAATTGCTTATTCACTAATGCAGTGTAATGGCTCAAACGACCACAGAAAAACACGGTTCTCTAGCAAAGAGGCCCAAACAAATGACTTTACAATCAGCACAAAGTCAATGGTGCTGGTAAATGAAACTCCCATTTAGACCCCAATTGACTGCACTGTTGGTGTGATTGCTGTCCACTGAGTAAGTAAGTCTCTTTTTCTGCTTCTTGCTACTTGCTTTCTCTCTTGGGGTGAAAATCAAACAGCTGTGGATGTGTTAGAACTGGAGTACAGCCAGTTAGACTTACCAAAAATGCTTGTTATCCCGTCTTTTCACCTGGAATGCCCTGGAAACGTGGATTTACAAGTTTACAGCTACAGTCATTTGTATAGGAATGTAAAATGTCCCAAATGAAATCTCCCGAAAACTGGCAAAAAGAAACTATGCATCTAAACGAAATATAAATCCTGCCTCTGAGAAACAATATGTGTCTGTGATGCTCTACCTGCAAGTACGTAAAGGAGACGTTTCCCTCTTTTCCTGATCATATATCATGTTAACAGAACAAATCAAACAAACCACAAAAAACTATAATAAAAGTCCCTCACATATTTGAATATTTCATAAACAATTTTGAATATCAAGAAACCTGACATGAAAGTAACCCATTTCTTCCCTTTTTCTGCCGCTGATTCAAGAGTCTCAGATGTGTTGCTAGCAACTTTCCATAGTTAACCAGGCCAAGAAAACAGTGCAACTGACCAACATTTTTCATTGTGTCCTCCTCAATTTAATTCTCATTGGTCAAAAGCGAAGCCCTTCTGCACTGACATGGCCTAGATCTTCACTCACTGGAACTTGATTAAAGTTCGATTAAATAATGCGTTCTTATTACCTGATTCATAATTTAAAAAAATAATGCATTACATTTGATGTTGATTACACTTCATATTGTTTTTTAACAATATCAAGCAGCACAACCATTTTTTATATTGATAATAATAAGAAATGCTACTTGATCAAATCAGGATATTAGAATGATTTCTGAAAAATGTGACACTGGAGACATAAATAAATTCAGCTTTGTCATCACAAGAATAAATTAATTTTTTTTAAATGCAATACAATACAATTCAATAAAAGAATATAATGAAAGATTTTTTGTAATCTTTTTTTTTTTACTGTTTACTATATTTTTGAACGAACAAAGCAGCCTTGGTAAGCATAAAAGACTTTTTTCAAAAACATTTAAAAAAAAACATTTGAATGGCAGTGTAAAATTATTATTATTATTTTGTATAATTTTGAATGCAATTATTTTTTATGTGGTTTTATGGTTTTAACATTATTATGGTTAAACAAATAGGACATATGAACTCTCAATATAAAGTATGGAAATGAAAAATTTCAAAGAATGCTATTTCATCAAAATAATATTTTTTTGAAGGGTTGTCAATGGAGAATTATCATTTTTGTAACCAGATGGTGTAGTTACACCGACTACCAGCAGGTGCTGTTAACAGGGCAGTTTCATTTCAAGAAACAGTAGTTAAAGACAGATTCTGGTCTGTGCATAATGCAATTCAAAAAAACGTGCTGATTAAATCATCATCAAGTGTTCTTTTCCAATAGCCCATCATGCCACTCAAATTATTGAACCAAATTAACCATTATTTAATGCCAACTGCTGTGTATTTATGCATTTATTAATTCTTCTGAGGAGATGGGAATTGGGGTCGACAAACATGAATAATTAATTATGAATAAATAATAAATAAGTAAATAAATAAAAATGAATCCATAATCGTATTTCTGCCTTCATTGTGAACAGAGTAGAAGATTAATTTGCGCTGCCCAGCTGAAAAAGTGTTATATGACTATAAAATCCTCACAGATTTGAGTTCTGACAGCAAAATTACAGCGCCAACAATTACACCTCACAGACCCATCACACTTAGAGCCCCCCCCCCCCCCATAAATAATTGTACACTATTAAGTGAACCCTATACAACAGATTTGTTTTTCTTTCAAAGAAAAGTTAACATTAGCCATTGAAAGGTCTCATCATAATATTTGTGTTTATAAGTTATTCAGTCTCCAACAAGTCTTTAAAAAATTTATTCCAATGCTTCATTAATGAGTTAATCACAAAGTTAAGATGTGATTAGAAACATAGACAAATATATGCGATTTGGCTCTTACTGACAAATGTTTTGGCAGTAAAACTTCATTTCAACAAAGTGCTGCTTAAACCTTTCTCATTTTCTATCAAGATTTCAGTTTTCAGTGCGCCTCACTCTGTCCAGAGAAACTCTGATTATTAATTATTCGGGCTGTTAAACTCTTACAGTACAATTTAAAGCACTGTGTTTCTTTGGCCTTGCAATTGTGGGTGAATTCGAGACAGAGGTCAAAGACGTGAACAGTCTGCAGGAGCAGCAGTTGCTATTGGCTACTTTTTCAGCCCAGTCCCGATCATCCCAGCAGCATCTTTTTTTTTCTTTTTTTTTCCCCAGTCATGTCCTTCACAATGAGTCCCATGCGGGTCTGAATGTCATAGTCATCATTATTCGCTCACTGCTCTTCAAATGATTGAATCTGAATTCCAGCCTCCTCTCAAGATTGGCCCTGGGCTTTAATTTTTAAAGGTCAATATCTGGTCATGGTGAGTTCTGTTTTCAGGGGAGGCCTGCATTTTAAGTTCAATCTCATTTTAGATAGACTATCTCCGGTGTAATATATTTTGAGCAGAACATCGTTCTATTTTTTTTCTGCATCTGTTTATGATTTAACGCTATCTTTCTTGTATATAAAACAGGCTAATGGCTGGATTTTTGATGGACTAACTCTTGTTCAAGGTAATAACTGATGTCCAGTTGATTAATACAGGAATGGAAACTGTTTAGCTCAGACTCTCAGAAACCTTTATCATCATCATCATTAAAAAAAAAAACATTCAATGGTTGTAAATCAAAAAACTTCACCACAAATTAAAAACATGTGTTTTGGACTGCATTATGTTTTCACAGAAGAAGTGAAAAACACTGATGAATGACATTAACAGTTACTCATATTTTTCATTAAATAAATACTACTGAAATTTTCTAAATTTTGGCTATTACAATGAATATGGTTTACAAACGGACAAATCTCAGAGTTGGTCATATTTGTGTCTATGATTGTGGATGTTGACTGGGTCCACAGGGAACCTGACATCCAGCATGCAGAGGGGACAAATGACACAGTGGCTGAAAAACTGTCCCCCTGTAACAGCACTCATCCTTTCAGTTTGTCACTGTTTATCGCCTTCTGCTGGATGAACAATGCTCTCACCCTCAAGGCTAATGCTATTGAACAAACACTGACAGAATGGACAATCAGGTGATACTAGATTACTCCAAATAAAATAGTAAAAGGAATCTATACCTGAACTCAGCGTGTTCTTTTTGTAGAGCTCGCTATGATGGTCTACCATTTGCTGCATAGGAAGCATAACATCAAACAGAGCTGCTTTTAGTTGCAACTTCCAGGCGGGGTGTCTGCTAGAAAAAAAAAACCAGTAGGGCATGGTGCTGGTATGGGTTTGATTCGAAGGGAGATGTAATTCTCCCAGATAAAATGTATATGCAATGCATATCAAGCCTCTTTGGACAAAATCATTCTGCCAATGCATTAAATATATGCAAGAAATCATTGTTACTTAGTGCAGTGTTCGAACGACGAGATTGTTGACGATACGATATCAATTAAGCTGGCCCTGTAAGCGAAATTGTGGCACTTGTCAACATGCCCCACCTTAATTGAATACTAGAGCACCGTGTTAAGATGGACATTCTACCAGAAACGTACATTTCTACTTGTAAAAATCTTGGGTGAAAAAAATATATTATTCTTTAATCTGAACGTTGAGTCATATGGAGGACATGTTGATTTATATGAAACACATATCATGCCATCTCAGAATGTTTTTATGATTGAAATAAATACATTTTTATACGCATTTCACCCCTGAAATGTCAGGCCCTGTCACAGACAAATTGGTATATGTTAGAATGGTTTCCTAATGAATTTCTTTGATACAAATAGCATTTTCTTATTGGCCACATGTCCCTGATTGTATCTAACATGGTTTTGTGATTTCTATAAGGAATATAAGCAACTTTTCGGTCAACTGTAGTACACAAAATCACAGAATACCCTGCCAGGCACTCATATATTAGTAAAAAAACTGCCTTTACATAGGAGATTTTTTCAAAAACATAGTAGTGGATATATACTCCAACCTTCATCTACACATTTACAGAGATTAATTCATCAATATTTCCCAAATATAAAGTTATAGCTAATTTTCCTGTGTGACAGGACTGAGCGGGGTGTGACAGGACTGACGGTGCTGTGACAGGTACGCGGGTGTAATAAATATAAATATAACTTCATAATATATATAAAGTATTTACATGATACAGCAAATGCATAGACATTTAATAGCACAAAGTAACTGTGGTACCACATAATATTACGGTTCAGTAATAACAGGGCAATACAATGGTAATATCTGCATTATTACTTAGGAAATTACATGGTTGCATGTAATATATGAAGAGTTTATTTGCAAAAACAGATAACTCTGTTTTTTTTAATTTTCAAAAATCATGTTTTTTTTATTATGTTATCATGTTTTTATTGTGCTTTATTGTGTTAGTTAGCTGCATTCTTTTTTAGCTATTTTACTTAATTAAAATAACCCAACTGGAGTTTTGATTGAGATTAATTGGAATGCACAAAAAACATGATTTCAGCAATTGTTACAATGGAGTTCTGTTTGTTGCACTACACTCTTCATATGTATTGAAATATACTAGATACACAGTGCCTGCAGTGGCTACATAGCCCTAGGTAAAAGGAGGGATACAATAAAAAAATTGTTGATGAGCATAACAGCTTCAATTTACATGATGTCTATTTATTCAAATAAGTTTACTATGGCATGCGTTAAACATATTAGAGCAATAAAGGTAATAAAACAACATGGCCATCACTTGAAGGCAGTGTCACCGGACTGTCAGGCCCTCACACCACACAGGGCTGTGACAGGGCCTGACGTCCGGCATTTTAAACTGCCATTACTCCTCTCTAGCATGCACAAAAACTGGTAACATGCATCAAGAATTCAGTAACTTTTTAGACATGTTTTGATTTAAAAAGATTGTCATTATTTCTGGATGTTTTATACCGGACAGGCTTTGACCCTTTAGCTCGTCTCCGCAAAAAACAAACATACAAAGACAATCTTCATCATACAATTCAATGGTCACACTCCGCTTGATCGTTTCATCTCACCTTCTCAAATGATGTCCACTTTCCTGGCGTCTACCTTCAAAGTCGCATTACCACACATTGTTGTGTTTTATGTAAATGTGACAGGACTGACCGAAAACATGGGGGCAGTTGTAAAATAGTATTTATTTGTAGAATGTATGTATAATTTCATGTTTTTAATCATTTGATGTGAATGATAACAACTTAAATTTGTTATTGATGGAGTTTTTTCCCCTAAATAACAGTTTTTAGCATAAAACTATGAAAGCTGTAGGTCCAATTTAGCTGGGGACAAGGACAAGAACAGGATTTGAGATTTTCAAAAGTGTTTTTAATAAATTAAAAAACATCTGAGAACCTAATGAATGACATATCCCTTTACAGAACAACTCACAGAAATCAACCACCGGTCAGTTTTAGACATTGTTTGGATGTAATACTTTTTATTCACTGTAACAAGTCAAGAACAGATAATGTACATTTCTGGTAGAATGTCCCTTAAAGGAGTCGAAAGTGCGAGGTTTTCTACAAGTAATAATATAGCATAATAGAGGCCACAGCAGAGGTTTTCAACCTTTTAGGGACCTCCCCCCCCCCCCCCATATGACTTGTAGTCACACGCATTACTTATTAACTTAACATAAAAGCACATACCCATTAAATCTTTTGAGCCGAACAAGTGTTTATTTTGCTCTTTCTGATTATACTATTTAATAAGAAATGCATGGATCTGTTATACTGATGTACATTTGATATTTTATTTACTGTTTACATTCTCTTAAAACAACCGACTGTGCTTACAAGAATACTTTTCAAGACAGCCATTGGTATTCACCTGCGGTCTGAGAAGGCTTTCTGTTTGTGCACTTCAGGTGTGTGAGCGGTGCGCATAGAAATGCTTTATCACAGCACGTGTGTACCGCACTGAGATGTCTTGGGCTTAAATGGCTTAAAATATCTTTTTATTGTTTAAACTGACAAAACTTAAAACACGTGAGAATGAAAAACTCTTGAGGAAGCAGCACTGGCCTGATAGTTAAGATAGTTATTGGGGGCTAAGGTACAAGATCGGGGGGCTGAACCCCACCTAACAAGGGTTAGAACCGTCCCCTGGTAAGCGCGTAATTATCAAACTGAAACACAAACCATCTACCTGATCAAATGTATGTATGGAGATAACACTGCCAACCGGTTGGATTTTCCAACACGGCTAATCTAATCGTCATAACACTGTCAATAAGCTGACCAGGTTGCCAGGTTTTTCACACAAAACTCACCTATTGCACTCAACTAGCCACAACTACAAACGCGGCATGCGGTAAAACCGCGGACTTTTGGCACCCTGAGCGGACTGAACTCGCGCAACTCTTCTCTACTGCAGACTACATGGAGTCAGATTGCCCCCTATGGATGGCTAAGATTTGTTTAACTCAGATTCATAAATCTCAAGGACGTTTCCTGATTAACTGATGCTCCGCCCCCCCCCCCCCCCCCTTGACAGGTGCGGTGCCCCCCCTGGGAACGATGTTAACAGCTCCTTGTTGAAAAAGATAATGTAGCTCTTGAGCGATTAAGCTTTTTAGTTGATAAAATTGCGGGGCAGCGCTAAAAAGTTTGTTCCTGAATGTCTGTGCGCGCGCGCGCAATGTGATCTGTGTGAGTGACTGAGTGTGTGTGCGTGAGATACAGTGAAGACAGCGCATTAGTTCAGAACTCTTCAAATTTTTATTTTTATTTTTTTAAATGTAGAAATTGTGTTAATTTGTGCAATGATAACCTACCAGCAATGTACAGTTTTATATCATATACTATATATATATATATATAATATATTAGACATATTATATAAATATATGTGAGTATGAGTACTTACTATATAACTTATTTTTTTTAGAAAACGGTCCATTATATTTATGGGCTTAAAAACAAGATGTAAACAATCAGAATATTGTACCTGGTGGGGAGTGATCGATGTAAACATGAAACATATGTCATTACCTATATTGTACTTGTACATGTTAGGGCAGGCCCTTCCGTGCAGAGGTCACTGCCTGCTCTTCCAATAGGGAGAATGCACTATCGTGCCAGTGGTGTATAACGCGGTTTTACTAAATTCTGCTGAGGTGAAATTCAGTGCAGTCCTGTATCGTCGTGATATGTATCGTACCGTGGCCTCTGTATCGTGATATGTACCGTACCGTGACTTTGCTGGTGATACACAGCCCTAATTTTACTACCTCAGGCCCAAAGTACCACGGCGATATGGACCATTGCAGGGAATTTATCCCCCAAGCTATTGATATTAGTGGTCAACAGATATAGAATATTTACTTGTGATCTGTCTGCTTAAAGATTAAAACAACAACAACAAAGCTTTACTTTTGTAATAAAAATGGTCACAACACGGGTATGGTAAGCTGACAATAACTTGGTTCTCAGATGATTTCACAGTTTCACATTCAGTCGGTTTTACAGCAGTTTAAAAAGGACTTCTGATGCAACTAATTATTGGATTACATGAAAGTCCTCTAATAAAGGCCATTTTACTTTTGATTCACATCAGCCTGAATAAATGTGCTCAGCTCAGTTTCACGCCTTACATTGTGTAATTGTATTCTCTCTGTCTCATCATGCCAATAATAACTGAGCTGGTTAGACTTTGGCATCAACAATAAAACAGCAGGATTACAGGGATCAGAATAAATTTTATTTATTGTTGTTTTTTGTACATTTGCCTTAACTCAAGCTTCATTTTTTTTGGCATACGTTATTGCAGGAAAACACTCTGCCAAGTTTAGAAGGGTTGTGATCACACCACCTGGGATGTACATTTCCTCATACCATGTTTTAGTCTGGAATATCATGGGTTTAAAACCATATATATTGTTAGTCTCTCAGTAATAATTTCAGCTATTCCCTCCTCTTCCACATGCTGTGTAATGGGTTTTTATCAAACAACCTTTTAAAGCTGCAATATGCTGCTCAAGTACTGCCAATCGGAGTAATTTATTTTGGTTTCAGCAGCTTAAACACCATGTTTCCATCATAATGTTAGGCCTGATGGTTCAATGCAATAACTGTATGTTAAAAATTGACTAATATCAAATGTAATATTTCAAGATTTAGGCCAAAATATGCTTTACATTAAGTTGTGATTGGTGAATAAACAGATGGCCTTGTTGTGGTGGTCACAAAACTGGCAGCAGCAGCATAAAACCTGGCCTGACGATTTGGTCATCTCTGTCTATGGGAATGTCTTTTAACTGTGCTAAACCAATGGTCACTATATTTGTCACTCTTAGTTTATAGTTGTATTTTGTATTTTGTATAGTTGTATTTTGTATTTGTATTTAATCTGTATTTATGTTATCTGTATGCACCCAAGGGTCTGAGAGTAACGCAATTTCAATTCTCTGTGTGTATGTGCTGTACATGTGGAAGAATTGACAATAAAGCAGACTTGACTTGACTTGACTTGACTTGAGACTTGACTTATATAATGGCCACAGACACTCTGTCCCACTCCTGACTCTAGATTCCTCAATATGATTTGTAGGAAAAGTCTATTCTATCTTAGCACTAAGAAGCTGTTGATTTTGATGTCTCGTGTCTCAAGTGTCAACATCTAACTTGTTTGTGGTAACCTAAATAGAGAATTGTATGATTTAGAGTTGCTTTGCAAAGCAGACTGACAAGAGAGAGAGCTGGACTAAATTTCCAGACAAATTAACAGAGTTGCTGTTCATGCAGATGCAGTTTCCAATGGCTTATCTACTTTTCTATGCACTTAGTACTATACAGGGGCACAAATACAGGACTTGCAGCAGACTGTGTGTTGCATATGAGCTCATGACCAATATGAGGCTCCCATAAGAGTTTCATTCATATAAATAAATGAGATTTAAAAGGCCACAAAACAGAAATAAGCAGGGCCTGAGCTTCACTGCTGTATTTTAATAATTCCCGGAGTTTCTGTGCTCATACATTTGTGTGGGAATTTCCCATGTTGCTATAATGAGAGAGTAGCTGAAAATGAGTTAATTAAGCCATATACTGTATGCACAAATTAAACCAAAGTTTGTACGAATATGCTGACAGTTTGATCTACAGTGGGGCAAAAAAGTATTTAGTCAGCCACCAATTGTGCAAGTTCTCCCACTTAAAAAGACGAGAGAGGCCTGTAATTTTCATCATAGGTATACCTCAACTATGAGAGACAAAATGAGAAAAAAAATCCAGAAAATCACATTGTAGGATTTTTAAAGAATTAATTGGTAAATTCCTCGGTAAAATAAGTATTTGGTCACCTACAAACAAGCAAGATTTCTGGCTCTCACAGACCTGTAACTTCTTCTTTAAGAGGCTCCTCTGGCCTCCACTCGTTACCTGTATTAATGGAATCTGTTTTAACTCGTTATCAGTATAAAATACACCTATCCACAACCTCAAACAGTCACACTACAAACTCCACCATGGCCAAGACAAAAGAGCTGTAAAAGGACACCAGAAACAAAACTGTAGACCTGCACCAGACTGGGAAGACTGAATCTGCAATAGGTAAGCAGCTTGTTGTGAAGAAATCAACTGTGGGAGCAATTATTAGAAAATGGATGACATACAAGACCACTGATAATCTCCTTTGATCTGGGGCTCCACGCAAGATCTCATCCTGTGGGGTCAAAATGATCACAAGACCTGTGAGCAAAAATCCCAGAACCACACGGAATGACCTGCAGAGAGCTGGGACCAAAAAGTAACAAAGGCTACCATCAGTAACACACACTGCGCCGCCAGGGACTCATTTGCGGCCAGACTGTCCCCCTCATACAGCCAGTAACAATGCCAGCCCGTCTGAAGTTTTGCTAGATACATTTGATGACCAAAGATTGGAGAATGTTTTTTTTTTTTCCATATGGTTAGATGAAACCAAAATAGAACTTTTTGTAAAAACTCAACTTGTCGTGTTTGGAAAAGAAAGAATGCTGAGTTGCATCCAAAAAACACCATACCTACTGTAAAGCATGGGGGAAACATCATGCTTTGGGACTGTTTTTCTGCAAAGGGACCAGAACAACTGATCCGTATAAACGAAAGAATGAATGGGGCCACGTATAGTGATATTTTGAGTGAAAACCTCCCTCCATCAGCAAGGGCATTGAAGATGAAAGTGGCTGGGTCTTTCAGCATGACAGTGATTCCAAACACACCGCCCGGGCAATGAAGTATTGGCTTCGTAAGAAGCATTTCAAGGTATTGGAGTGGCCTAGCCAGTCTCCAGATTTTAACCCCATAGAAAATCTTTGGAGGGATTTGAAAATCTGTGTTGCCCAGCGACAGCCCCAAAACATTACTGCTCTAGAGGAGATCTGCATGGAGCAATGGGCCAAAATACCAGCAACAGTGTGTGAAAACCTTGTGAAGACTTACAGAAAACGTTTGACCTCTGTCATTGCCAACAAAGGTTATATAACAAAGTATTGAGATGAAATTTTTTTTTTTGACCAAATACTTATTTTCCACCATATTTGGCAAATAAATTCTTTAAAAATCCTACAATGTGATTTTTCTGGATTTTTGTTTCTCATTTTGTCTCTCATAGTTGAAATGATGAAACTCTATGATGAAAATTACAGGCCTCTCTCATCTTTTTAAGTGGGAGAACTTGCACAATTGGTGGCTGACTAAATACTTTTTTTCCCCACTGTATTCAAGGTCAGGATTCCTTTGAATGATCAGTGCTTTCGGTCATGGAGCTGTAGGAGAAAATCAGCTCTTCATTTCCAATGCAGTACAGGTCCTTATTGAGCTTTCTGCAGTAGAAACCACACACACACACACACACACACACACACACACACCACACACACACAACACAACACACACAGTCCACCCCTGCCTTACTGACTTCCTCTTTTCTCCCTCTTCCTTGAACTCTCGTCCTTATCGCAACTCCACCCTTTCAGTGTTTATCTGACTGACTCCCTCTATCCCAGCACCTCATATTAGCCTTTTCCCCTTCACCTCTTCATCTCATCTTTCATTTTATTTTGTCAATTATGGTCATAGTTTAACCTTATTTCAATTATTATTTTCCATTTTTATTATTATCATTAATAATCATTATAACTAATGAATACAGAAAAATGTGGTATGCTGACAGTGTACAACATGCACACTATTTAACTTTTAGATTAGGTATTTTACATGCTAACAGTTTTAATAGATGACAACTCAGTATTTCTGAGGTCATGAGGTCATAAGGACAACTGTAGCAACTCAGCTGCATTTAGGGACAATGGTGGATGAAAACTCATTATGGTACAGCAGCATTGTGTTTAGCAGCATTTTAACAGTTACTAATGTTTGTCTGTTTTAAGTGTCTATCATTAAACATTGGGTACCAAACCAGCATATTAAAATGAAGAATTATGTTACACTGAAAACTGGAGTCATGGCTGCTGAAAATTCAGCGTTGCCATAACAGGAATTAATAGCATTTTAAAATATTTTCAAATTGAAAAACATTTGCTTTAAATTGTAATAATATATCATAATATTACTGTTTTTCTTGTGTTTATGATCACAGGAATGCAGCCTTGGTGAGAAAGAGACTTCTTGTAAAAACATTTTAAAAATCTTCCAGGTGCCTAACTTTTAAAAGGCAGTGTATATACAGTATTTTAGCATTAAAATGTACTGTCAACACCTCAGTGGAATTTAACTAAACAGGCTGACTGAACACACAAAAGTCTAAATCTCCTAAACTCCACAAGTGCTGTCTAATATTGACCATTCCAAGCTATTTTACTGATTGTTTGAACAGACTGACAGTGAAAAAGCTTTTGCGTCTATGACTAACAAGCTAGTCTAACACACATACACCCTCGCAAGCCACATCCATCTCCCAAGGTCTTCCTCTCTCCATCAATAATAAAGCCTCCTCACCAGCCTGAAGGATGTCTCCTCCTCCACTGAGGGTGGGAACGGACAATCAGCTTGGCTGTGTCTCCCCTTGAGGTAGCTGGACCATTTGCCCTTTTTCATTTCTCTGAGTCACTGCTTCCTATAGGATACTCCCTTCCATTTTATTTCAAGGTTGCATCCTCCTCTGCATCCCAATAAGTCTTAAGCATAAGGAGGTTATTGTGCACCTGCTGCCAGGTGATGTGTGTCTTATAAAGAGATCTGCTCAGCAAGGCTGAGCGAGAATGAGGGGCAACATTCTTCATCACTAGGGTCTGCTGGCACAAAACTAGATCTGTTAAAATAGACGTATGAGAGGACGAGGAGCAATGCTTAATACTGGCAGCCATGTGGCACAAGGGACTCTTTAATCTATGTTGGAATGGCATCCAATATCACATACACTTACAGATACAGGATGGAGAACAGATGCATTCCTGATTATCATTGCAAAAACTGTTATGTTTTAATAGACTGTCCTGTCGTGTTAGGCTTCATTTAATTTACTGAACAGACAGATATTCTCCACTGTCTACAATGAGGAAAATTTGCCAGCTTTGCAAAAATAAATAAATATATAAATAAAAAATGTTCTTCTGACTAAAGAAATTTTTTACATCAATATTATCTACATAACACTACAGTCGAAAGTCTGGAATACTTAAGGTTTGTTAATGCTTTTGAAAGTAGTATCGTATGCTCATCAAGTCTGCATTATTGGATCAACAGTAAAAACAGTAATATTGTGAAATATTATTATAATTTAAAACAACTGTTTTGTATTTTAATACATTTTAAAATGTACTTTATTCTTGTGATGGCAAAGTTTAATTTTCAGCAGCCATTACTCTACTCCATCTTCAGGCAATATCTTGAGAAATCTTTTAACATGCCGAGTTGGTGCTAAAGAAACATTTCTTATTATTATCAACATTGCTGAAAACAGATTTGTCACTTAATTTTTTGTTTTTTGTTTTTATGTGGAAACTGTGATACATCATTGGGGTAAGATAAAAAAATAAGAAAAATAATACTTTCATCAGCAAGGACGCAATAAATTGTCAAAAGTGACATTAAACATTTATATTTTTAAAAGATTTCATATAAATGCTGTTCTTTTGAACTTTGTGCTCATCAGAGAATCCTGATTTTGTTTTCACCAAAATATTAAGCAACAAAAATAATGATAATAAAAAGAATCATAATTATAAATAGAGCACCAATATTAACTGATAATAATTCAGCAACAAAACACCATATTAGATGGATCATGTGACACTGAAGTATGGTTGCTAAAAAATTCAGCTTTGCCATCACAGGAATAAATGACATTTTAAAATACATTCAAATAGAAAACTGTTATTTTGATTGTAATAATAGAAAACGGTTATTTTGAATCATCAGTTACCATTATAATATTAATATCAGAGAGGAAGAGTCTATATTTTGCTAAATGTTTTTTTCTTTCTTTCTTTTGCTCAAGCTGATAATTCAGAGACTGTCTAAGAGTGACGAAGGCCAAAGAGGATTCCCAAGTGAATGACCTCTATGACAGAAGACAGAACTAATAAAGCAGATGCAGCTGACTGCAGGAGCTGAGCTAGAATATGTGTTTGGATCACTTGTAATGGGGTCAAACTGTTGGCTGTGTCATACTGTCTTGAATCAGGAAGCCAATGGATGGCCTTAGAAAAGTCATTATGCACAAATGACTGAGACTAATGTATATTTCATCTACAGTATAGAGAAGAATTATATCCTAACCATACTTGGCTCATGTCTTGTACTCTGTTCCTGCATTAAGTAATTGAGATTAAATGATGATTTTATATTTTGCATTTCATCTTAATGAAGATGCAAGGACGGAGGCTGCATTTTCACAGCGCATAAGCATATTGTTCCTTTAATCAGCGTTGTTGATTTGGCTTGCTGGCTCTATTTCAGGCAGCTACAGACTCTCCGGGAATCTTTGTGCTCAATTTTTAATTGGCATTACTGCAGCAACGTGAGCCTATTAGTGAAAGAGACGGAGGGCAAGATCCCAGTGCAGTATGGGAAAGTAACCTCGATGGAGGAGCAAAACTGGGTTTTATAGCTGAGGGGCACATACACACACAGACAAAACAAATACACACTTGTGTTTCTACCATGTTCTTCTTTTGTTTTTATACTGAAGTAATGATATTTCCGATCCTCCAATCCTACATCTAACCCTCACAGAATCCAGTTTACATTTTAGATCAAGACATTTCTGGACAAGTTTATGTATAGTTAATGCATTGGATTTCATTAATTAACAATAAACATTACTTTAATCTAGATTATTACATGGCTCCCTGTAATACTCGATTCTGATTGGTCAGTTGTGACATTCCGGGTATGTCATTCCCTGCTAACAACCGTCGTCATTAGCAACAAGGAATAATATATGGTCATAAGGGTATGGCCGCCGCTTCTTTCACATCTCTAATATCATACCACCGCACTCACTCTCCTTTCATTCAAATGCAACTGCTATCATGTTGTGCCTCAGTTATTGACTGTACTTACTGTAAAATTAAAACGGAGGACTTCATTGTTAATAGTAAGCTTGCGTAGTATTGTTAAAAGTGTTTGTCTTGTTGCTAAAAGTGTTAATTTTGTTGCTAGAACCCTAAGAATTTAAAACTCTTTCTTCTCAAATAACATTGCATGTCCTTGTCTTTATTTATGTGGTGAAAAGCTGTGTAATTAGTGATATGACTGTACATTATGCCTTAAATGTCCGTCTTGTCTGAACTTTGTTTTGGCTCACAGCCGTTTGTTAGGAACTGTTTGGCTTTGCAGAAGCTTTGCATTAAATACTTCTACTCATATCAATATTTTGTGTCTAATTACTTATTTATGTGGCAAGTAGCCATGTTATAAGTGGGGTAAACCCCTTCAGGGTGATATAAAACCACCCTGTTGGGGTTTATTTGGCAATAACAACCGGCCGGATGTACTGTACATGCTGTAAACGTTAATTTATATATTTACCATTGTTAATACATTTTTAACATTTCAAGTTATATAAATTAACATTAGTTAATATATACAAACATTAATTAAAATTAAAGTTGGGGCAAGTGATTTCTGGTAGCCAATGTTGACATTTCAAATCACCAAAACAAACACGCCCCTACCCCAAAAGGGTCTCGACCCTATTTTGATAGCTCCGCCCCACACATACGTACGCAACCCAGACAACGATTAGTTCTGTGAAACAAAGCAAAACTAATGTTATGGAGTGGAACCTAACTGGTAGAGTATTACCACATTTGCTTCTTACAAACACGCCAAATCTGTTCCAATGAAAAAACAATAATCTACAGCTTGCATGGCCTGAGGGTGAGTACATTTATAGCAAATTTTCATTTTTGGGATAACTATTCCTTTAAGTGTGTTTATTAAAGTCCCCATGAACTCAAAATTTACAGTAATTAAACTATAAAAATGTTGCTGTATTTATTATATAAAATGTGCGCCCATAATCTTTAATCAAAACAATGGATGGATTTAAGACAGGTCAAACACATGATCATTCTTCATCTTGTGTTTTAGTAATCAGCTCCATCATTTCACTATTTTCTGTTTTGGTCTTTGTGAGTTTTTTTTATTTGTATTTGTATTTTTTGTCTCTACAGATTTATGTAAGATTTAATATCCATTATAGTGTTATTTGTAATTGTATTTTACTATATGGAATGCATTTTAATTGTTAGGTAAGGAATATTATATTATTTGTTATTCTTGAACTGCAGATGAAATTTAGTTCTGTAAATAATTCTGGGGCAGTCATGGACTGTCCGTTGTCCCCATCAAATAAACTATTAAATAAATTAACAAATAAATAAATAACATCCCTTTGTTTCACTCAGATATACACCACAATGAAGAAGAAAAGCTGTAAATTACGTTTCATGCCAACTTTAAGCCATTTTTTAGGTAGTCCTTTAATTTAGCCAAAACCTGACTCTCTCCCACTCACACACACACGTTTACTTAGCTATCTAAATGTGGACATTTCATAGCTTGTTATACTGTACAAACTGTATATTATATCGCCCTACACCTAAACCTACCCCTAACAGGAAACGTTCTGCATTTTTACAATTAAAAAAAAAACGTTGTTTTCTTTATTTTTATACTAGTTTAACAAATGAGGACGTCCCCAAAATGAGGTTTTTGGAGATTTTGTCAGGTTTAGCTCACTTTTGGGTACAAATTTGTCCCCAAGATATGGTTAAGTAGGTACACACACACACACATACACACACACACAGAGAGAATATACTGCCGATTGTTAATCAAGCATGCAAGCATTCCATTCACAGCAAAACACCACTGTATTTTTATGTTCATTAAATTATGCCTTCTGTTGAATTAAACATGAGACGTAAATATCATCAGAGTCTGACAGTAATAAAAAGTGAGAAGGCAGTATATATGGTCTCCCATACAATGCTGCACTACCAATATCTGCAATCCTTACTCTGCACTGCCTTATTATAACAACAAAAGAAAAATATGACACCGCTAACACAATTTGGAGACATTACAGCATTATCCCTCATGATACTGAGTAATATATAAAATCCAGACCTGGGCACAGATGGACTACCCAGTTTAAGGGGGCCAGGCAGCTGGTGCACCTGGCAAGTGGCTGGAGTGGATCCAGTCACGCAGAAGCTTCGGGTGGCCTGTGGACTCTGCGGACTCCTGCAGGTGTGGTGGTGGGTCACTCCGTCTGCCCCTGTTCTGATTGTCTGGTGGTCTGCCAGGCTACTGTCAACCCTGCAGGACCAAACGGCACCTTCGGGTCACAGCTGGCTGTGGTGGTCACACCTGTCTGCGTTCTGTCACCCCTCTGTTCCCTCAGAGGAATCCGGGACAAATCAGGTGGCCATAGGCATAACAATTAGGCCCTCAAGGTTTAGGCTACGTCCACATGAAGCCAGAGCTTTCCCCATCTGATCTTTTTTTCCCACTCGTCTCAAGAAATATCTGCTTCCACACGATACCACGAAACTGACACAAAACGATGTAGTATACATGTCAGACCAGTATGTGGCGCTGTAATTCTGCCACAGAGATACACTAAAAACGGAGAAGAAAACTTGGACTATGAGCATTAACCTTGTGCGCGGTACACAAACGATCATGGAACAATACATTTATTAATCTGTGTTAATGTTAGTTAATAAAAAGACAATCGTTCAGTGTTTGTTCATGTTTTTGTTGCTGTTACGTGACGTAGCGGTGTCTGACTAGGGGCGAGACATGGGCTGATGACGTCATCGTTTCAGAAAATATACGGATTCGCTGTCCACACGAAAACGCAAGGGCGGTGTTTTCAGATTTATCCACTCTGGGACCCGGTTTAAAAAAATATTGGTTTCACTCTCCCAAAACGCCGGATCCGTGTGGACGAAACGCCTATACGATACAAATGTATGCGTATACAGCTAAACGCGTCTCCATGTGGATGGGGCCTTTAGAGACTGAGTTTATTCATTGTTTTTATATGGACACACATTACTTTGTGAAGTACAATCCTACTTAGAGAAGCTAAATACTGTATATATATGTACTTACTATATATATCGTCTGCCTAAAGACCACTCTATTTTATTTATTTGTTTAGTAACAAATATCAAACATAAAGGGCACACTATAAAGTAAATTGTGCTACAATTTTTGTTTCCCATTTGATTGTTTGTAGATCTTGTTATATGTCACATCACACTGAGCACCTATCACAGAATAAAACCCACAAACAGGGATATTAATTACCTCAATTTGTCACTGTCACAGCTGCCCTCGTTTCGATTTCATTAGAATGGGAATAGGATAAGAGATAAATAAAGTCGATTTCATGTGGCACACAGCAATGCACATTTGTAATTTCTGAATTTAGAGATGGAATTTAATAATGCCAAACCTTCTCTCTTCTCTGCTTACAATTTACCACTGATTACAGCCTGACACTCTCGCAATTTTAATATTTACTGCATGCCAACCAATCCACCCCACCTCATTTACATTTTGATTTACATGCCAACAGATGCAGAGTGTGGAATAAATACGGACCGCAATCAGCTTCATTTATCCAGAACTGAAATGAGCAAAGACATTTGGGTACCCAGACTAATGGCAAACACCAAGCTATTAGAGGTCAACTATACTAATCCCACAAGAGCAAATTGGACACAGCACATGACTTGGGTGATTGGCCATTTTAACAACAGCCTCGGTTGCTTGACTTCACCCGTCTTGATAGTAATCTGCTGCTGTGATTTCATCGTGTTTGTTTGTGTATGTGCAGCTACGTTTGGGAAGCATGGTGCCATTAGATGAATCATTGAGCACGTATCTATGAGTCATTGTTGCCAAAGGAGACTGTTTCTTGGGAATTCAATAGAGGGGTCAATTAACAGTCTGTAAATAGAAGATTGTTATAATGTCTGGTCATAAAATGTAATGTGGAGTGGTTTACAGAGCATATCAAAACTGAAGAGAATAATTTTGTAAAGACTCTTAATTCTTCATCATAATTTCTCAGGGCATTTATTCCTTGTCCTGTGGTTTTATGTGCCATTCATTATTTTGTTCCACGAAGACCTAAGACGAAATTTGCACGATGATGCTGAAACGACCTAGCGCATGCCCTTTGTGTAAGACATAATATGTCAACACTTACAATAAGGCTCTGAAGGTCCGTGAACCCCGTCACTCTTTTTACCACCCATCACGTACACATTCACAAGCTAGGAATGTACAATACTCCTACAGCTTTTATTTAATCTTTGTGTCGCTGCACTTCATAAAGAAATCATGAAAAAAACAATGATCAACCCTTTTTATTAACAAATAAGGTTTAATATACTGCATGCTGTCAGTGATGTTAGTTAATTAAAAAAAATTAGATTTAACAAATTATTGTAAAGTGTAAGCAAATATTCAAATGACACTTGTAGCGTCTGGACCAATCAAACACACAATATATATTTTGTTTTTATATTTAACAAATACTCTATAACCCCCTTCAGTTAACAAGCCATATGAGGACCCATGAACCCTCCCCCCCCCCGGAATGCGTAACACCCCAGGAAGCCGAACAGGCCCCTTGTTGCACGGCAACCAACGCTGATATCACTGGGTTTATTGGCCAAAAGAATGTAAAGCAGGGAAAATCCCTGCATGTCCCAGGGCAAGAGGCAGAGTAGAAATGGACTGTGCTCTAATTAATTCATTGGAAAACCTTTCTTTGAATGAACACACATATTCTTCAGGCCATTGTGTATATTATTGCTGTTTTGTATTAATCTGTTGTATTATAGAATATTTCATTCATGCTTACGATAAACCACTCATACATATAAGTAACTATTTCATGTCTAGTAACTATGAATTCGCCTTCTTATGATCGAAACAAGAGTGTATATTATATGTTGGTACACAGGCAATATATTAGTGTCCTGAGAATCTTAATAATTTCGATCGATCAAGTTCCCGATTACTAAGTCCATGTTTCCACACAAAGGAGTATAAAACTCCCGGATCTCAAAACGCCCACTTGGGATTCCGGCCTTTCTCATTGGATAAGCCCATCTTGAGAGGCGGGGATCTTCTCTGACCTTAAAGCTGACACACCATGTGACCCGCCCAGTCGGTGGTTCGTTCAGATGCTAAGATGAAGATGTGAGAAAACGCTGCAGGATACCAAAGCATTGTGCCAGGCCTTTCTTGGGCCTTGTCCTTTCCATTTCAATCAAGATCCTCTGACTCAAAACTGGTTCTTTTCATCGACACAAATTCAGCAAAGATCAACTGGAAACCTTAAGATTGCATCAGGAATCTCTTTCAGACAAAGCGAGACTCGCAAGTATCAAACTTAGTCTTATTAATTGATGCATTAAGTATCAGTTACACCTTTTTACAAAGGTGTGTTTGAACTAAGAATCTGACGGATCCCTCAGGTGTAGATCTGCTGAATATGCAAATAGTTCTATAATTTCATTCCTTATTTCTCTGTCGGTACTGAGTTAAACTTTAACCCTTCCTATACCAACTGTATGTGTGTGTGTGGATGTGTATGTTAGACCAGTTTAAGTGATTATGTGTATGTTAGACCAGTTTAAGAGTTTATGAAGTATGTTAGACTAGTTTAAGTGTTTAGGTAGTTAATAAAACCTTACTTGTATCACAATTGACGTGTTCATTGTTTACTCATAAACGGAGTCAATAATCATGCAGATTTACATTACAAACTTATAGAATTGTACAGTAAAAAAGTTATTTCCCTTAACCAGGAAATTAACGTCTTAGAATTGACAAGACAGTGACCCTGAGAGGTCAGCTAAATATCAACAGCGGATCTAAAATATTCATAATTAAATATAACTAGTTATGGTTAATTATTCATATTTCACATGAGCTGATTCGCTACACACTTTACAATAAGAAATAAGCAAGAAAAGTATTGCATACCATGTTAAGATATGTTTAAAAAATAAGTAAATAAAAGTCTTGCACCAACTATAAACAAAGGGAAGTAGAAAAAACTAAGACTGTCAATAGATTACAATTTTTAATTGAATTAATCACACTCTTTTTCTGTGATCAACTGCGATTAATCGCACATTTCATTAAATTAAGCATAGACCATTAATCTTGTTTCAAATGTTTATTTTTTCATCATTTGATATATCCAGCAAAGTAAACCAAAAGACTGAACGGTGATTCTCAAAAATCTGTATTTTCTGCAAGTTTTTTTTCAAGATAAATTTAGATGTCTTTCAAAAAAAGGACACGTTAGAAACTCCAAAAGGACACCAAAGAACCAAATGATATGAGGAGCCCATATAAGTGATACATTTATGCACACGAAAGCTGAAAAAAATACTGAAAAAAATTGTAGTAGTTGTGTACAGGTTGCAACAGCAAATACAAAACAAACGACACACAAATGGTGTATCCCCACGCCAGATATCGGGGCAGGGAAGAAAACACAGCGATTCTAATGCAGGTTCGCTAGCCTTCATAGACTTTTTCTGATAAGTGTTTTATATATGCTTGTGCGGACAGACAACATTAAATAGACAGACACATACACAGAGCGCTGCTGAAGAGCAGAAGCTGGTTTGCGCCCGGCCTGATGTGCTTTTATGCTTTCTGGTGCTTGCGTCACCCTGCTCGTGACGTCTCTCTGTTCCATTGGACGGATTTGACACGTGCTTGAGAACGCGGTCACGCAAGGGGCGTTCCCAAAGCGAATCTCGATGCAGCTTGAGTTCCTGAAGGGGAAACTAAACAAAGCACCATAAACATTACAAATCAAAACATTATCATGAATGTGTGTGGAAAGTTGGAAACAACGTGAATGTACAAAAATATCTGTGCCTGTGCATAAATACAATTTGCGGTCAGTGCGTCAAGCACTCATACACGCATTATTATAACAGACTCACGCATGCTAACTGTTGATTACTTTTTTTAGGGAATTAATTATTATTAATTCAGGTTTTTAGAGGACTCGAATCTGAAAATTCGAAGTTAACCTGATTAGAACTGATTTAAAATTTTTATAGTTTACACCTTATCAACGGTCGTCCAGCAAGACATTAATGTCCGTGTATCTTAACAATCTGACTATGTGTATTTTCCTTGGCCACAGGTCAATACAATTATGATAATTTGTAAGCTCCTAGCGAGGAGGTGGACGGTTAAACATGATCTTGGCAAGGTTTGACTTTAAAATGATACAACACCAGACAATGATTCTTATAATGAAACAAGAGAGACTTTCTTATGTTTACTGCTTAACTCAATTCACCAACTCAGCACCTATTTCAGCAGATAGAAGACCTTGTTTGTACTTGCGTTTGTGACAGCTGAAAAGCTGAGTTGTTCCTCGTGGCTAATGGAGGGGATTCAGTTGCTGATTGGCTGTTGATCTGGCGCCAGAATGACGTATGGATGACGTCCTTTGGGGAAGCCCTCGTTGGATTGGTTGGTTGCCGGATTACGGAGGAGTCTCTGGCGGTTCTTCTGAGACAGTCTAAGTTTACAAGACTTTAAGTTCTGCAGAGTTACGAAGCTTCAAAGGAGTAGTTGAGTTCTAGATGGTTGATCGCCTGATGGTTCAGCTTGTGAGCACAAGTTAGAGTGCTCTCCACACGGCAACAAGGCCTTGCTCGAGAGAGCAAGCGGAAAAGAGCCTGCGATCGGGAGAGCAAGCGGCGAAAAGCCTTCACTCGAGAGAGTAAACAGCAAGAAGCAATTGAATCTGTGTTGCAGTAGGGTTTTGGCCTGTGGCACAAGTCCGTTATAAAATGTGTGTATGAGTCTCTTGCTGCTTTCAATCGACTTGAGGGCAAGGGGGGGGGCGTGATACCTTAACATGAACTTGATCCATGTGACACATTATAAAGTTAGTGTTATATCTATATAAAGTTTTTATAGCAAGTATGTACCATATTAAGTTACTCATTTAACATTTTGCATTTGTAGGCCATTCGTTCAAGATTAAATTCACTATTACAAATTTTTATAACCTATTTCTTAAAAAGGGTAATAAAATGATTAAAAGCACTGATATGACTCTTTCTCGTGGAAGGGCTATAAAATGTCTTTTTGTTGCAAGGATACTCTTCAACCCACCACGTGAGCCAGCTCGCCGCGTCGCGTCAGGGCGGCGACGCTCAAGCGCCGGGAGCGAGGGCATTGCTGTGACGATCTGCCCTGGCACCACGGAGGCGACTGTGATAGACACACGCGCGGGAAACAAGATAGTTTGTATCTAGTTTGAGTTAGGGGACACCACCCACTGTGCCAGACCCCAACAGTCGCGTACCACAGGGGTTATGAGACACGTGAGTTCACCACCCGACCAGCGCAACCAGAGATTGCCGGACAGTGCCGGCGCACGACGGCCAGTTCAGCTACTAAGCCACCAGGGACGCGGCGCCCCGCGCCGGTCAGGCGGGGGGGCTTCAGAGGAGCTTTGTGAGGGGGCGGCGTCTCTCCTCAGTTTTTTTCAATGGAATGTGATTGTTTCATGTGTGACTCAATAGTGTACGTGGGTCCGTTCGAAGACAGAGATCCAACATGCGTGTTTTCTGTACGACTCCTGTACGCCACCGCAATCATCTTTACCTTGATTGCAGTCTTCATCCATCAAAATTTTACTAGCGAGACACTGGTTATACAGACGAGAAAACTTAGTTTGCGTCTCATCTGGCCATACAGCGGTTGGATGTTTTGGCAATCCGTTCAGTCTGTACTTCACACAGCGCGACATGTGAGGCCTCCTCTCTTCAGAGACAATCACAGAATATGACAGAGCTTGTGTTTAAAAGTGAAACACACTGGAATGAATAATTCACTGTAAACGCAATGCGAGTCTCTGTTCTCTCTGCAATCTCTGATGTAATCAGCCTGGTTTCCTTTATATTAGCGCTGTTTTGCACAGGTTTTTTGAATGCATTCGCTTACTAGATCATTGGACTGAAAATTTTCACAGAGTTTGGCGGCTTAAAATGATCTGATCGCAACAGGAACAAAAATCTAGGGTTAAAGGGTCAGAATAGAACTTGTGCTTCAGTAATTTTGCTTTAATTGCATTAAATTATTTTAACACGTTAAGTATTGTAAAATTAATCACCTACATTAATGTGTTAACACTGACAGCCCTAAAAAAACACAAACAAAAAATAAAGGTTGTTCAATTTATGTTGTACATAGATATTTTTTGTGATGTTTTGGTCCTCATCAACTTACTAAAGTGTGTAAGCAGCAACATACGTAAACAAATCTGAGTGGAAAATGAGGCCAGGGAATCCAGTGAGTCACAGCTGAGTGACGTACACAGGTCTGGCATTAACCCGGTAAATAACTCATTAATGGGAGCACGCTGAACTAGACTGGCGCTAGTCACAATGGACCACTGTGCCCTTTATGAAAAATACAACAACCAAGAGCACAAACTCGTTTGATCCAGATTCATAATGAACCAGAGCACTGGCCAGTGTATTACACCTTTCACTGGGGAACACTTCAAATCAAAACAAAGACAGAGGTTATGTGATATGTAAAAGCTCCTTTAAAACAACCTCAAACTAGTGGCTCTTTAAAGGATGGATTGAGGAAATTTCCAAGTCAGTGAATAATAACTGAAATTGAATTGTTTTTACAATCACAAAATTACAGGATTTGTTAAAAAATTTATTTTCCGCTTTTCTTCTTTCTTTTCTCAAATGTGTAATGTTAGAGCCTCTTTGTGTACTTTGTTTGTTTGCAACTTTGCCAATCTAGCTCAGCTGAAGTGGGCTCAGTACTCTCTGATGTAAATTACAGTAAGTCGATATCGTAATGATGCTTTAGCCTCTCTGCTGCACAGGTTTGGATGGCTGCCATACTTGTTACCTGCAGTTTTGCCTACTGCTCTATCCACTTAGTTTTAAATCAGACTCTCTATCCAACTCATATATTTAGTCTCCTCTGAAGTTTCCTTATTAGTAACTGTGAATGCACTCTTGTCATTTCTGTTAACTTCTGTATAGGAAACACCAGGGCTAACTGCCAATGGGGCAGACTATCACAAAAGTTCAAACTGTAACACTGGAAATGTTTAATAAAATTTTTGTAGCCAAGACTTTTAGATATGTATCAATTCAGAAATTGACTTTCAAGAATAATTTGTTTAACCACAAAAATATTTATTTAAGTGTGACAATTAGCCCCAGTGTCCTCTATGTTGAACACATTTATAAAAACAAAAGTATGTCAACAGACACCGAACACATGACTGAATGATATAAATAAAATGACCCCGTTTATCATCATGTTTTTAATGGAGTCCAAACTCAAAACTCTATTTTTGTGCTAAAGTTTACATATGCCAAATTATAGACTATCCAACAAGGTAACGGCCTCAATCCTGCTATTACACATTTAATATTTCACAGGCTGATAAATACTTTCAAAAGCTCAGACAAATCCTCAAAAATTGGTCGGTGGCCTCACTAGAGCATCACTAAAACAGCCCTGACATCAAGAGCAGGTGCCTCCACAGCTGCAGTTATTCAGGTTAATTAAACAACAACACATTTGAGAGTAATTTGTGTGCCTAATTGCTTTGAAGAGGTCATGAATTGAGAAATCAAAATTCTCTTGATCTCTTTACATATAAGAGGTCATTGGTCTATAAAAACATCCTGTAAGTTTCAGAACTCAAAACTTTCTCGTTAGTCTAAAAACAGCTTATATTGAAGCCCATCTGCCAAAACAGCAGGTTGCGGAATGCGCCACTTTATGATGTAATAGTGTGGCTAAACACCGCCTCTGCAGAAGAAGATCAACACCTGCTTCTACATCACTGCCTGTTTAGTCCCGCCCACCCATTCGTGCATGTAGTAGATCAATAACGAGAAGCACATGCGGTATCACAGAAACCACCAAACGATGGAATGGCTCGGAAGACCCACAAACTCTTGCGTGCCATGTTGTGGAAAACACAGTCTTTGAATGCCTGCCTTCTGATCCAACATTAGGAAAGAGTGGATTATTTTGATTTTTAATGAAAATTCCCAGACAGCGTCAGTAAGAACTTGTCTTTGTTCACTTCATTTTACTGCAGATTTGTTTACAAACAAGGCATAATTCAATGCAGGATTTTCAGAAAGATTGAAACTAAAAGACGATGCTGTGCCGACTATATTGGATCTGGCTGTAATGTCGCACCACACAAGCATGAGTAACTGTTTTTATTACGTGGTCACTATTACTTTGTCTGTTATTACAGATTGTTTGATATGTACTGAGAATGTATGTGTTTTAACCTAAATCACAGCAGTGTCCATTCTGTACGGTGTAGGCCTGTCAAACACACACAACTATTAGCCAATCATAGCATTGGGCGTTTACTTCCAAGTCTACAATCTGCCACGCCTATTCAAACAGAGCGTTCCGATGAGGGGGTCAAAACAGGACACAAAATAGCCTATTACTTCTAAATTATGACAGATTTTGATGTAAAATCTTGATAACATTAATCAGTGAAACGCAGTGACATCCATACTAGAAACAAAGGCAGGTCATGACCAATTTAAACTGTAAAGAACCAACTCAATATAACGTGCAATAACCGGTAGTAACCTGTAAGACAGAGATTTGTTAATAGGCTCAAGCGGTCATGACCCTAGAATCTAAATTTTTCTCTATGTTTTGACACAATGAGAGTCATTGCACTATAAAAACAATGTATGTTTCAGAGTTCAAAACTTTCTTATTAGTCCAAAAACAGCTTTTATTGAAACCAAACTGCCAAAATGACTTGTATTGCACTTTATTATGTAATAGAGATAAATACATCAGTGCAAGATCACCTGCACAGACACAGATCAACACCTACTTTATCATCGTCTCTTTGGCCCACCTACAACCACTCAGTAAATCAAACCACTGACTGAACAGTCAACTACACATAGTTCCTCTTATAGTTGCATTAAAAGCATCTATTTAAACAGTGATTAAATTATATACAGAAAAGGAGCAAAAAACACTCCCTGCTGGAGCTGTCAATCACTTTAGTTCAGCACTATTGCCAAAACTCCCCTTATCAATGGCGCTGTCTGCACAATGAATATCTTATTTACATCATGTCTGCACTGTGATGTTTTGATGAAAATCATGTTTGTTGAAAATACTTGTTTTTTTTTTAAAAAGGATGTAAAAATATCACAGCATTGTCTAAATGTAACAGCCCCTCCCCTAACCCACCCAAACAACGTGTAAGGTACAATTATCTATTTATACAATTAATATACTATTGCTATCATAAATCCAATAAACAGTAATAAATGAAATAAGCTTAAAATGAAAAAAGAGAAAGAATGTGTCTCACCAAAAGGACTTTACTCAGCATCCTCAAGGAACGCCAAATATTTACCCCACCTTCTCTTGTAAACATCCATTTTTTAAAGTAATCTGTATGCCATGTTTTATATGCTGCCACCTTCCCCAATTCTGTAACCCATTCTTGGAAAGATGGTGAACCTGCTAACTAGTCATTTGTCATTACAAAACCAAAGCCAGATAAAGAACATTAATGGTTTCGACACCCAGACATTGTGTGCGAACACACATTAATGATGACTGAGATTGTGATCTCCAACTCCAACTTTGAGCTTTTGAACCTGATCCTTAGAAAACAGGATCATCTCAATATCTATTCTACACCATCATTTAACAAGCATTAGTTAGAATAAAAGCTTTCACAAGGTCATCAAACCAAACACTAGTTTTCAGTCATATGAAGTTTAGGGAGCAAAAGCAGGAAAATGCCATCCATACAATTTAGACTGAAAAAAAATTAAAGCCACTGAACCTTCATCCAGAGCAGCTATGATCAGAAAAGAGCTCAATTATATTTCTACAGAAACGCTTAGCAAACTACTTACTCAATGTAATGCTTCAATCGCACATTAGATGAGAATCTAATAATCCCTGACATATGCTCATTAGAAAACACTCAGAAACAAAGTAAATATCTTTAATCCACTTGTAGTGGTTGGATCCCTATGTGAGGGCAATTCAGCACATCTCCCACATTCCCTTGCATCCCGTTCTTAATCTGCACTTTTGTTTGTACACAGAGAGGGGATTTATTTATTTCAGCTGTGTCACAAGCCATAAACCACACAAAAAAGAGTTGCTGGCCATGTATCCACATGAGTTTTCCATTTAATTGTTTCTTGATGGAAACAGTTCAATATCAGTGCGAGATCAATGAGCACTCAGTGAGTGAGTGAGTGAGTGAGTGTGTGTGTGTGTGTGTGTGTGTGTGACCGAGAGAGAAATTGCTGTTGTTAACTGCTGACTGATGGGAAAAGGTTAATTTGGCACTAAAGCAAGCTTTCCTCCACCAAACGTGTCTCTCAAAAGGTGGTTCTATTGACAGCTGAGCATTTAGCACATCTGAAGTGCCCCGTGATGGTTTCTAAATCAGACTGAAATATAATGAAGATCTGCACCAAAGGACAAGGCAAACGCCAAATGCACTTTTTTGCTGACGGTCTCATTCCTCTGGCTGAGTTCCAACCGATTAGCATCTTTTCACTCATGTCTAACGCTAGTTCTGCAGCTGGGAGGACAAAATCTGGTAGACTGAATCTGTCAAAAGTGTAAAAAAAAAATATATATATACATAGTGCCCTCCAGTTTGCCACTCTTGGTAAAAGCTGGGACAGCCATGGCAGAAGCTTCAATTTGTGCTCAGTGACACATTTTTGTGTTGATTTTGATGTTTGTTTTGGATCATTGACCTGATGGAAGATCCAGTCATGGCCCATTATAAGATTTCTAACAGAGGCAGTCAGGTTTAGGTTTTTTATCTGTTGGTATTTGATAGAATCCATGATGGCATGTATCTGAACAAGATATCCAGGACCTCCTGGAGAAAAAAACCCCCAAAACATTAAAGATCCAACAGTATATTTAACTGTGGGCATGGGGTACTTTTTATCCCTGTTTGCACCGAACCCATCTGGTGGGTTTGCTGCCAAAAAGCACTTGTTTTAGTTTCATCTGACCATAGAAGCCAGTCCCGTTTGAAATTCCAGTTGTGTCTGATAACTGAACATGCTGGAGTTTGTTTTTGAATGAGCGAGGAGGATTTTTCCTGAAACAACATGTGGTGATGTAGGGGCTGTTTGATATTTTTTTAGGCTTTCTGACCCCGAGACTCAACTATTCTCTGCAATTCTCCAACTGTGATCCTTATAGACTTTGGCCACGTCAGACCTCTGTGACTGAGGGGCGGGGCCAGAGCCTTGGGAACGAACGCGGCGGTGGAGTAAGTGTGGGAAAATTTCTCGACACCTGCGCACCACCGTTCCGAGTCTCACGGAAAGAGATCTGGAAGGATAAAAGGAGGAGTGACTACAGTGAAAGACAAGAGGACTCAGGCCTGGAGTTTATTTTTTGTTTTGGTTTTGTTTGTGCGCGACACTCGTCCGCGAGGGGCTGTCGCGCTATTATGTGTTTGTTTATTTTATTAAATTGTTCAAATGTTCGCCGGTTCCCGCCTCCTATTTCCTTCCCGACCTACCAACTTACGTTACACTCTCCCTATTCACATTGCAATTTAGGCATACAGACACCTCCTTTCCAGGCAGTTTTATTTGGAACTAAAGTTGATTCTTAGTCGATTTGAACTTCTTAAATATTGCCCTTAGTGTTGGAAATGGGTAATTTTCAACGTCTTTAGGCTCTTTTTCTACAAGCCATATTTTCTGAAGCCGACAATCTGTTCCGCACATCAGAACTAAGTACTTCTTCCTTTGGTTTTTACTCCTTTGATGGATATCAGGGTTTGGCCTTTGTTGTTCCTCATCTTTATAATCCTGTGGAACGAAGTCCAGTGGTTGGAAGTTTGCCTTTTCATGTTCCTACTCACTAGCTGTGCTAAAACAAATGGAAATATGAGAAATATACTTCAAGGATTTTAACTCATAAGAATTTTCCTAGGGCTGGCATTGCCATAATTGTGGGCCAAAAAAGAGAGAAAAACCGTCCTCGTTACTTATGTAACCATGGTTCACTGAGTAGGGAAAGAAACACTGCGTCCTCTAGGGGTCGCTATGGGGAGCGCCTCGTTGTGACCCGTTTCTGAAGCATACATTGAAAAAACACCAACTCGTTGGCCGGCGACAGCCATGACGTCACTACCGGTGCGACTACAGTATAAATCGGCGCCGGGAGCTACACATCATTCACTTCTTCGTCTGAAGCTTGTGTCCGAAGCATGGCAAGGAAATTAGAGGACGCAGTGTCTCGTTCCCTTATTCAGGGAACCATGGTTACATAAGTAACTCGAGACGTTCCCTTTCATGGGAACTTCGGACTGCGTCCTCTAGGGGTCGCTATGGGGAACGGTAAACCCACGCCACCATGCTGAGGAGAGTGCAAGCCAGAACCATGGAGAGCACTAAGTACCAACTCTACCAATTGCTATGGGAGTCGCCCCCTGGGACGTTAGACGGCTGTCAGTGACGTTATTCCCTACGGCCAAAGGCCTAGGCTACATACCCCAAAAATACTTACCTGTTAGGGCCAGACTCCTGGGCCCGGGGTAGAGCTCAAGGCTTGGAATCAGAAACAGATTCATTTAAGGGAATACGACCAAGAGCCTAGGATCATACTAGTCTTGGCCTGTCACACGGGGGCTACCGCACGTTTGTCTTTGCATGTGGTGGAGGAACTGTCTCAACAGATCCTTAGTGGCACCCTGTTAAGTAGGTATCCAGAGGTTACATAGGAGGAGTGGTGCCCAAGGCGAACCGGGGTTTTAAACCACTCAAAAAGAGCACAAAGTCTTGCGCGTAGCTCTTACCATACAGGATTTTTAGAAAAGTGGGCAAAGCATAACGTGCACAACTACCAGCTTAGCTGGGGGAGTCACCACTCCATCCTCTCCATAGCTGGAGGGGCGTCAACCTACATCATGATTCACCATAGGGTGTGAACAAGCTAAGTGCAGGGTTATTCTCTGTCCTGAGGGACAACCACCCCTCCATTTTGCTCACAAACCCTCGCAAGACATGGGGCTTGACCTGCAGCATGTTCCAATGCTGGAACAGCTTGCAATAATTTACTTAGCTGTGGGAGCACACACCTTCTTTCTCAGTCGAGAAGGGGCTCGGCCTACAGCATGTTCCAATGCTGTAACGGCTAGCAGTAGTTTACCTTGGCTGAGGGAGCACAAACCCAGCTCTCAACGAGAGGGGGCTCGACCTGCAGCATGATTGAAAATCAGAGGGGTAAGCATACTGCCGTCTAGCCAGACTCTTATTCCAGGTAACCCTTTGATAAAGGGTAGCATAGCTCAATACTACCACGAGGACATGGAGCGAGGAATCCAACTTCTCAGAGAGGATTAACGCTCAAAAGATACATCATACTCACAATAACCCTCAATGGTGAGGGGGGTGATGCTTTAAGAGGATATCCTGGTGATCGGGAAAACCCCCTCAGGGCGACCCAGATACGGTAGACCAGTCAGGGTATCATGAAAGCGTAACCCCAGCCCGGACATCAAGGAACTTTTTGCAGTGACGACCGTGTTGGCCTGAATAATCCAAAACTCCTGCAAAGCCTTTGTTAATTGCCGATGATCATGAAGTATGAACCGCAACCTACGTTACCTTCTGACATATCATCGGCGAGTGAAAACACTGCAATCGAGCACCCCCGGTTGCCTGAAACCCAGCAGCGGGGTGCCACCGAGGACCACCCTATAAACAAGGGACAGAAAACTACACGTCCCTGCAACACTTCAAAGACACTATCGACGGTCCACACACCACCATTTCATACACACTACATATATGGATATACATATATTAGACTGGATCGTACTCCACGCACCATGGCTCCCGCTTTGGAGCTCTGTTCCGGAGAAGCCTCTAGACTGAACTTCGTAAGTTGTTACTATGATTTAGACCATAGACCACCCAAAACATCATAGTTCCCAGAGGAACTGTGTGCAGGATCTTTCACCTAACCCTCGGGTCAGGTGTATATATGTTGGTTACAGGGAATTAGAAGGAGAAGAAAAGTGGTCGAATGTTACCCCCCTATTGGAAAGAGTGAGTACCTAAGTTTACTCTATGCCGGACAAAAGCGCTGACCTGGATTTTTGAGAGATGATGTCTCTCCCATAGAGCGATAGCTAGCTAGCTTCTCTTCTACAGGGGGCATTTTCTCAAAGCCGTTTTCGCGCATCGCCTCGATGTTCGCATAACTGGTATGCTGAAACCGATGGATGCGTGAGGAAAACGGTCTCTTCCATTCCTTCTTGATCTCAGTGTGGAGATCAGGAAGGAAAGGAAGGATCACCTGAGCTGGAGGGTTATGGCCAGAAAGATATCGTTCGTCGAGACGACCTCGCGACGCCACTTTCTTAGTCCGCTTCCATGGCAAGTCAAGTCTTGCTGTGGCGCGATCCATAACCTCTAAGAGCTTATCATACACAGGGCAGGAGGATTGAGAAGGCTCAGCCTCAGCTTCTTCGCTCTCTTCATCGATTTCCTGCTCTTCCTGGGCTGAACCCAGCAGAGCTCTGGCCCCTGGATCAGATGATGTTAAGGAGAGAACATCATCCTCCAGTGGCTGCCTCTCGCCCCCCCACCCTCCGATGACACTCGGGAAAGCCCCTCTCTACTCTACAACTCATCGGCCAGTCCACCTTAGATTCCGCGCACATGAGCCATTCATCCTCCGTGCCTTCAGCATCGGCGGTCTCTTTCAACTTGAAAAATAGAGACAAACGCGACGGAGCTTTTTCTTGAAAAAAACTCGCAATGCGAGATTGCCCCCTCGAGGATCTCGTCTGCTCCTCGCCCAAACAACACCACACATGATCCGTGTGTGTCATCTGGTGTCCAAATAGCGCTGACCACGGATGCACTATCCTATCACACCTTTCTATAATGCTTTACTAGTGCCTGCTAGAATAAATAGAGACTATGCCATGCTTACTTTTTATTCATTGAAATCGACGAGCTTCACAACCGAACAGTCAATGAAGACAGAGAAATGATGTGTTAGCGACGCCTTCCCCACCCTGTGCCAGATATACTATAGTGTCACCGGTAGTGACGTCATGGCTGTTGTCGGCCAATGTGTTGTTGGTGTTTTTTTAATGTATGCCTCAGACACGGGTCACGACGAGGCGTTCCCCATGCGACCCCTAGAGGACGCAGTTCGAAGTTCCCATGAAAGGAAACATTTATTTCATAATGTGAGTTTCCCCCCACTTTCTATTGTTTTACTTCAATGAAAGGTTAGAATGTTTTGAATGACAAAGGATGGAAGAATGTTACTATCAACAGTGCATTGCAGAGCGACACCCAGTGAGGAAACTGTCGAGTAAAGACATGGCCATGAGGTTATGTGACACTGTGAATAACACTCAAACACAGGTCAGCACTGTCTGTCTGTCTGTCTGTGTGTAAGGTGGGAGAAGCTTTGGGAACCTAATACATTCAATCAGATTCCTCTGAGAGTTTTCTCTGAAGTGTCGAGGTTTATCTGGTTAACAGGTCCAGTTAGCCTCTGCTGGAAAATGTATAACTACAATATTATGTATGTAAAAACATCTTTTCAGCATCACAGTGGATGTTTTAAGGTTAGCAGTCTTTTTGAAGTGTTCTACAAACATATGTTGCTACACACAAATACTAAGTAACAAAATAAATATGACCAATCAGACAACTCCTGTAATGTTCATGTAAAAACTTGTAAGTAACATCAAGCACAAAACAATTTCAAAATACGCGCTAACTGGCGTATTTAGGTTGAACTGTATGGGCTGTAACGTTCATCAGTGTGCCGTTAAACAACGGTGATAACCACAGATAGCCGCCTTCCGTGTCCGGTTTTTAAACTCATAAGTGGGAAACATGTAGCGAAGAGAACCATGTCAACAAACATGAGCAAATTCTTCGATGGCTGAGTAGTTTCAACTAAAGATGCATGTTAAGGAATATATATATATATTTTCAAATACCTGCACATCAAATTTACAGACAGTGTTGAGCGTCAAAGTCATTGAGCGTTTTTCTGATAAATCCTGCAGAGGTAACCTCAGTCCATCTTTACTTGGAGGCCATTGAGTCTACAAGTGTTACCTTTATCCTCTACATCGTACTAACAAAACGATAAGGTATATTAAATATTATTAATCTCTCCTTAATTGCCCTCGCTGTCCTGATCTAACATCTAATCAAATTAATTTATAGTTAATCTATGTTATTCGCAAGTGGCTAGAGTAATATACTATTGTCTGGTTGCCTTGTTGAACTCTGCCCGCTACTCGTTTTAACGCCGCACTCATAAGCGGACGGACTCTCCCGGTTATTCTCAACGGCTGCGTGCTACCGAGCGGGTGTTCGCTTACCAAAGTTTCCCATTGGATAGCTATGCTACTGCTTAACCTCCACAGCCCACCCTTTCCTAACTGCTGGACTGAGCAATTCTCCTTGTCTCTCTCTATCTCATTCTACCAGCACCATAACCTCCTACTTCCACCCAGCGTGCTGCTGTCCTTCTCTCGTTCGTCATTCTTCATCTCACTCCTCACACACACTCACTACCACTCACTCACACCTTGCCTTGATTCCCTGATTGAGTCGGTCATTTTTTTTTTCTTTATCTGTCTCCTACACCTAGTTTCCCATGCTCACTGTGAGGCCCACCTTACTGTTTGTCTAGTCACAGGTAGGACACTGTCCTTTCCCTGCACTCGTTGTAAATCCTGCTGGGAAGGTTCGAAACCCACACATATTATCATGATAACCAGCCCGCCGTAAACCCAATAACATCAAACTAAATTTAGCACGCCAAGAAATGAAGTGCTACTGCAGATAGCCATGCCATCACGCACCTGAAAAAAAAAGTTGTTTCACTGGATCCCCCTATGGTGCCTTTTTATGACAATTTACCTTGCCATGGGATCCAAAGCCAATTGTCACAATTCTCGAGTTATACGTTACTTACTTCGCTGGTCGTTTAGAAAAAGACTGAGAGGTACGCTGCTGGTCTGATAACATGATTGACCATATCACTATCACACTGCATAGTCTTCTGATGAGATTAATGTAGATCGCTTAATAATAGGCTGTGGGTAAAAATATCGATATCTGCGATATTAAATCGTTGTCATTTTAGCGGAAGTATATCGATTCTAAATCCCAGAAATCGATTCGTTCTAGCCATGTTTTCAGTTATGAACAGCACATTAAGGGTAGGCTACTTCCATACCAATAAGCATAAGCTTGTGCTTTGGTACTTGTTCATCTGAAACGAGTCCAGATGTCAACCATTCTGTGGTCCTTGTGTTTGCAGCATTTAACATAAATGCCTTTTGGCGCTTTTTTAAATGTGTATGACAGATCACTGGACGCCTCATTTCAACATACCCCGCTCGCGTAGCGCACGTGGACTGATCGTCTCTTCCACATTAATACCAGTTTCAGCACAGAATAAACATGACTAAACATCCAAAGGCAAGTTAAAATAAACTTTACGATCCTATCCTTGAAAAAAAAAAACTCTTGTATCGCTAACGTTCAATTAGTGGTTTCAAAGCCGCCAAAGACGTCAATGTAACGTCTGTAAACAGGGCACGTACGTCCATTTACCTCAGAAAAAACATATTTAGTGGGACCATACTCATTAGTCAATGAAAAATTAACTGTAAAACTGTATATCCACCAATATAACAGACTCATTACTATTTTTACTGGTCTTCAATGTTTCTGTCAGGGTTCTGTCACTTCGGTCTAGTGTAATTCATGGTTTTGTGACAGAGCCCTGACACTCGCGTCATGTCATTGTTTTCATGTGAGCGTGCGGCTTCGAGTGTGCTCGAGCCGTGCGCCCTCGTCTGCGTGTACTGTTTCATGTTGGAGCGTGGTGTTCAGATCTCGGCACTCATGTCTTGAGTTTCGGTTTCGTGTCGGGGTCCGGACACTCGCGCTCCTTGTTCTGTCTGTTGTGGGAGCGTGCGGTCTCGAGTTAGCTCGGCCGTGTGCTCTTCTGTCCACGTGTGTTGTGTATTGTGTAGCACGCAGTTTGTGTTAAGCCGCGTGCTTTTTCTTGTTGTCTTGTGTGAAACCTGCGGCTTATATTTTTCTCATTAGCTGCGTGTTTGTGTCTTTTGTTCTAGCACATGGCTTGGGATTTGTTTTGCTGGCCATGTGCTTGCGTTTTGTTTTGTGTGAGCACATGGCTTCTGTCTTTGTTTCCTCTGTGCCATGTGCTCTCATGCCAATTGTCTTGACCCCACCCATCTTGTTACATGATTATTGTTAATTTGCCCCACCTTTCTTCCCTTGTTACCTTCCTCATTTGCTCCATATTTATTCTCCTTGTGTTTGCAGTCATGCGTCAGTTCGTCATCGTCCATCCCTGGATGTGTCCAAATCCTTGCCTTGCCTTGCCTTGCCCTTGCCTTGCCAGTAACTGTTTTTTCCCCCCCGGGGTCTTTCTTGGTTTGTTTTTTTGTTTTAGTTTAATAAAGGGCCCCATCTTCTGCCGTACTGGAGTGAGTCCTCCTCGCTCCATCCCCGTCCCCTAAAACGTGACAGTACTAACTGACCAAGAGAGACTCAGCGAAAGAAGGTGGTTTGCGCCATCCAACCGCCCCTCCACTCTCTCCAGCCCCCACTACAGCGCATGCTCTCCAATATTTCAGACCGTTGTGGGCTACCCGCGCGTCAACAGGGGGCTGACCGTTGAGGAAGTTTGCCCCGTCGTGCTCTGTTCAGCAGGGGCTGCAGAGGGGTTGGGGTTTACGATGCGGCCCTCAAGGCCTCGTCTTCCTTCTAACTCCCTGGTGATGATCCGCCTCAACTGGTTGATTATGAGAGGGTTACCACCTGTCGGTTGATGTGTTTTTTTTTTTCATCAAATTCCTAGGGCCCAAAAAGACGGGACTCCTCTTGTCCTGAAGAGGCTGTAGCGCCCCCAAGAGGTGGCCGACGAAGTGGCGGTGCCCCGCTCTCGGAGATGGAGGAGGAGGAATGGGTATGCCTCACCACCCCTAGAGGCAGCTGGAGAGGCTGCTGCGCCCCTAGAGTTGGCTGATGAGGCTGCAGCGCCCCCAGAGGCGGCCGAAGAAGCTGCAGCGCCCCCGAGGGTGGCTGATGAGGCTGCAGCGGCCGCGGAAGCGGCCGAAGAAGCTGCAGCGCCCCAGTGATGGCCGGAGAAGCTGGTGCAGCGTTCCCAGTTACTGCGAATGCGTGCTAGCTGCCCCAAGAGTTGCCGGGGGGGGGGGTGGGCGAAGTGGCGTGCCTGGAGCCCTCTCTCGTAGCACTGTGAGGATGGAAGTTGGGTATGCCATCATCCCACCCTATAGGCGCCTGTAGAGCGGCATGATTCCCCTAGAGGTGACCGGATGCTGCAAGGCTCCCCGTGTGCCGGCCGATGAGGCCGCAAGTGTCAGCGCCGAGGGTGGCTGTGAATGCTGCATGCTGCCCCAGGAATGGCGGCTGAAGAAGCTGCAATAGCGCCCCCAGTGATGGCCGGAAGAGGCCTGCAATCGTCCCAGTGGACGGCCGATGGAGGCGGCTGCTCCCCAAGAAGGTGGCCCTATACATGGTGGCATTGCCCCGCTCTCGGAGACGGAGGAGGTGGAGAAGGGCTTTCTCCATCCCACATGGCCTGGAGGCCATCCAGGAGCCCGCTGTTGCTGGCCTGGAGGCCGTCCCAGGCTCCTTGCCCTGCCGGCCCAGCCCAAGCTCCTTGCCCCGCCCAGGCCCCTTGCCCTGCCGGCCCCGCCCAAGCACCTTGCCCTGCCGGCCCCGCCCAGGCTCCTTGCCCCGCCCAAGCTCCTTGCCCCGCCCAAGCTCCTTGCCCCGCCCAAGCTCCTTGCCCTCCCGGCCCCGCCCAGGCTCCTTGCCCTGCCGGCCCGTCCGCCCAAGCTCCTTGCCCTGATGCCGGCCCCGCCCGGGCTCCTTGCCCCGCCCAAGCTCCTTGCCCTGCCTTGCCCCGCCCAAGCTCCTTGCCCTTATGCCGGCTCCCCCCTTGATGCGGGCTCCACCCTCCCTGCCTGCCAAGCTCCCTCCGGCTCCGCCCTGGTTGCCTACTGGGGTTCTTGTTAAGCGGAGCCTCCCTGGTCGTGTTCCCCCCGGTCCCGCCCTGGCTCCCCGTATTCCTGGTCTGCCTGGCCTCCCTGGCTCACCCCTCCCGCACCTCCTGGTTCCTTAGACATTCGGGGTTGTACTGCGCACTGGCTTGGCTCCTCCCTCCCTCCCTCCCCTCTTGTCCCAGTGTTTATATGTTTTTCCTGTCTTGTGTTGCCTGTTGTGTAGCGGTCTTGTGTTGTCATGTTTGTTCTGTCATGTTCCTGTCTTGTTTTTGTTGTGCCTCGTTAGGGACGCCAGGTGGCGTCCCTTTTGAGGGGGGCTAGTGTCAGGGTTCTGTCACTTCGGTCTAGTGTAATTCATGGTTTTGTGACAGAGCCCTGACACTCGCGTCATGTCATTGTTTTCATGTGAGCACGCGGCTTTAAGAGTGCTCGAGCCATGCACTCTCGTCTGCGTGTACTGTTTCATGTTGGAGCGTGGTGTTCGGATTCCGGCACTCATGTCTTGAGTTTCGGTTTCGTGTCGGGGTCCGGACACTCGCGCTCCATGTTCTGTCTGTTGTGGGAGCGTGCGGTCTCGAGTTCGCTCGGCCGTGCGCTCTTCTGTCCACGTGTGTTGTGTTTTGTGAAGCACGCGGTTTGTGTTCAGCCGCGTGCTTTTCTTGTTGTCTTGTGTGAACACGCGGCTTATGAGTTTTCTCATTAGCTGCGTGTTCGTGTCTCTTGTTCTAGCACATGGCTTGTGATTTGTTTTGCTGGCCATGTGTTTGTGTTTTGTTTTGTGTGAGCACATGGCTTTTTGTCTTTGATTCGGTGTGCCATGTGCTCATGTCAATTGTCTTGACCCCTCCCATCTTGTTACCTGATTATTAGTTAATTTGCCCCACATGTGCTCCCTCGTTACCCTCCTCATTTGCTCTCCATTTATTCTCCTTGTGTTTGCAGTCGTGCGTCAGTTCGTCATCGTCTATCCCTGGATGTGTCCAGATCTTGCCTTGCCTTGCCTTGCCTTGCCTTGCCAGCCTGTTTTTCCCCCACGGGGTAGTTTCTGTTTTTGTTTTATTTTAATAAAGAAGCCCATTCTTCTGCAGTTCTGAGTCCTCGCTCCATCCTCTACCCAAACCCCGTGACAGTTTCAGTTATGTTTAAGTTTTTATGACAGCCACCATTTAAATGTTTATATTTCATAAAAACGAATTGAGGTAGAAATATTAATATGTAACTGTAACTTTATTATTGTAAAAACTTCATTAATTTTAACCTTCAATAGTATAGTAATGTTGTACCAACTGACTCTCGTGTATATTTTACAGCATTAGTTTTTTACTTGAGAAAATTTGGCATGTACTGTACCTGATATATATATCCAAAAGAATCGATATTTAATCAAATCGAATCGAATCGCAAGCTTGTGAATGAGAATCGAATCGAATCATGAAATTTGTGTCAAAACCCAGCCCCATTAAATAATGTCTTGTATCATGTCAGAGAGAGATTTTATCATTGTCATTAAGTTTTTCTGATATTCGTTTGACATAACTGACTTCGGAGTGCTTTTTACAGTCATTAAATAATGATCAAAACAATCACACAGGTGCTGTTATGAGAGGAAATGTTCCATTACACCACAATCTACGTTACAACATGACAGTGCTTAAGCTAGACCAATGATGAACCTTAAAACTTCCAAGCTTGTATAACATGAAATTGAATACTTTAAGTCGTACCTCCAGGGTGAAAAAAGGTAGGCTATACTTAGATTATTATTATTACTATAATTATAATTACTATTAAGACTGATACCATATGTGTATTCATTGTACACATCTAGACTTCAACTACTGTATGACCCACAGTGATGCTTACGAGTATACTTTCTATTCTGAACTTTCATTGCATTTACACATTTGGCAGGCTGATACTATTATCAAATGTGACTTACAGTGCATACAAGTTGTATATTCGTTCTGAATGTAAAGTCCCTGGGAAGTGAAACCACAATATCTGTGTTGTTAATGTCATGCTCTTCCAGCTGAGAGAAAGAAGGGGGGGAGATTTTACAAATGTATTTTTGGGGTTGTCATGATTAAGATTTGCACTTAATAAAATAACATATTTTTCATAACATGTCTGAGAAATGAAATTCATGAAACGAAATTCTACATGAAACACTAGTTTTTATTCAGTAAGAAATATAATCTTGTGTGGGGAAAAAAAGATGTTTATTTTTTTTTATTAGTAACATTCATTATTTTTGTCACAGTATAAATGGAAAAACATGTGCAAATAGCTGCATAGTGCCTTTATATATTATGAAAAAAGTATGGAAAATCATCATATTTGGGGTTATATTGATCATACTGATCATCATCCTTGTAATTACAAAATTCTAAGAACCCCTTTGCAGGCCCACAGAAGGCTTAAACTCTAACTATCTCCACCCATCTCGCTTCGATAGTTTTGACCCAAGGTACGCCACAATCATGATCAAAACAAGTAGTTTACGGCACTCTGTCATGAGGAAGAATCAGGAATTTGGGCTCAGATTTGTCTCTGTACATGTAGGTACTGGTTAAGTGCTATATATGGAACAGAATCAAGGCGCTCATCTTCTCTGACAAGCCTAAGCCTATGTTGATGGGAGAGATTATGCTCTGAAAAATGCGATTAAGAGTGAGATTATATCTGTGCACTTACTGAAAGGTTTGTGGTGCTTATCTCTCTCCCAGTGGTTAAAATGGCACATCAAGAAAGTGCAACCTGGTATAAGTCAAGTTACTGTGATATGACAAACATTGTGATATGATAAACACATTTACAGAGGGTATGTAATATTACAATTAGATATATAAGACAATATCCTAGTATCCTCCACTGCAACAATTTTTGCTCATCCATATTTTATTAAGCTGTCCAAAATATTTTAGAGGAGAAAGAAAGCTGATATTAGTAGGAGGAAAAATACACAGTCAAAGGTGGCTATTTAACAGCTGCATTAATAAAATGGCGCTGGTGAAATTAGCCGTGCAATGCACATGACAGGGTTCAAAGGGGTTCAGATGGAATCAGGGGCTCACTGAGCCAAACTGTAACATAAAAGTCATATAAAAATCCCAGGTTTTCCCCCCCCCCCCCCAAGATTGGAATCCAGAAAGCAGCTGCCTTTTTGCCAAAGAATCAAATTTTATGCTATCAACAGCAACTCATCTTTCAAACGATAATTATAAGGATGATTGTGATACAGGACAGACCAGACAGAGGACAACAACCTCAGATGAGACACTGTCACCATGCAAAATATAAGGGGTGACTAAAACAATTAATATTTTTTTAAAATAAAGGTCCTTCAAAAGGTTCTTCAAACGATGCCATAGAAGAACCATTTTTAGTTCCACAAAGAACCATTCAGTTCAAAATTCTTTAAAGACCCTCTCTTTCCCGTACCTTTTATATCTCTGAAGAAACCTTCTTTCACAAAGAACCTAGTTGTGAAACAGTAAAGGTTCTTCGATGTTATAAGCGTTCTTTTATGGCCCCATTGTAGACAAAGTTCTTCTATGGCATCGTGAAGCACCTTTATTTTTAAGAGTGTATGCGGTTTAAAATCAGGCTGAGACAGAGTGCTGGTGAAGATAGGGGATTCTTGATTACATTATTATCACCCTCAGCAATTTGTGAAAACTAACACATTCTGAAGGCACCAGGCCCACAGCAAGAGAGCTGCCCGGAATAGTAAAACAGCCACACAATCGCTGGTTTGTTTGGATGAAGGAGGTTAGCACAGACAATGCCTCAGGTGCACGGCATCCTCTCACATGGAAAAGAGCACAGGGAAAACACCTTCACAATGTGCTAAATTACTAGGGCTTTCGGTTGAGACCCTCATGGAAGTAATTTTAAAGAGGAGAGAAACGTGAAAATAGAGTTCAACCGAATGGAAGAGATACGCACAGTAGAATGCAAAGTACAATGGATTCTGTTGGTAATAACTTATCTGAAAGTATCTGTCCTCTTCCAAGAAGTAAAGATTTGATATGCTTTTGTTTTCATGTGACTTGCCCATACACTGCACGAATACAGTAGCAAGGTGATGTGAGGTTTTTAGAGTGCTGTCTGTGGTCCTGAAAGAGCATTGAGCATCAATGGCGGTCAAAGTTCAGCTGCACAGAGATCCTTTTTTTTTCATCTAGGAAAATAATTAAAATTAAATATGAATTAAATTAATTATAAATACACACTCTCACACACACACACACACACACACACACACACATACTACATACATACATACAAATTTGGTCCCGTTAAAGAGATAGTTCAAATGAAAAGATTTTGTCAATATTTTCTCAGGTTTGGAAGGACACAAGGATGAGTATAATTACAGAATTTAGATAATTTATAAAATAAAATCTAACATAAAATAACTGAATGACATTTTACCATTTTTGTTTGTTTAGTATTGTTGTTCATATATTAAAGTCATCAAAAAAATATGTGTAAACTACACATTGACAACTTTTGCAAGAATTATTTTTTATTTCTTATTAAAATCTCATCATTTGACAATGGATTTGCATTCGCATTTTTCCAAATGTGAAGTACTAAATAAAATGGAACCACTAAGGAATCTAGTCAGCAATATACTGCTAGTCACTCAAGGTTTAAGATATATTTGTTTGTAAAACAATAAGGGGATCCAAGAAATTCAGCAGGATAGTAGCTGTTGTCAGTAATGTCAAACAGTAAAGGGTATTTACACAAATCACTTGCCAAAGGAATGCTTTACCTTGTCATGCTATGTTTTATTTATCCTAGTTTGTTTGCAAGACTTTCCAGCAGTACATCTAAGGTGCCGTTGTCACAGAGACACAGCTGAGGCAAGAGACACGGCTGTTGAGGTTTTGTTTGGTGTCAGTGACTAATGAGTGTGCTGGTGCAATCCTATGTCAGACACATTTAATCACCTGAGATACACGGCGGGTCTCGCCGTGTTCTCTGGTCAACAGGGAAAGCAGGTCTAAAACCTCGGAGAAAAAAAATTACATTGTGCAAGAGTTTCTGAAATGATATACATCACATGCTCAAACAGAGATTTAAAACAAAAAAATTATGCAAAAACAAAATGATATGGAAATGGCCAATGTGTTCATCTTTGAAATCTTGTCAGAGATGGAGAATAACTGTACCAATGAGTTTTAGCAAAGAAGAAGCTTGGTCTAATCTAGAAGTATCATGCTTCTGGTGATGAGCCATCAAATGTTGAATTATCTTTCAGAGAAAGCAGATTTTGACTGTGATGTGGAGAACTTCTTAAAATGAAACACAGCAACTGTTCAACAGGTTCATTCGATCTAGACCAGTGTTTACAAACTGGGGTGCCGTCTGTCGAGAGCAGGAGTGCAGTGTAAAAAATCCTTTAATTTTTTTAAATTGCTAAAATGTTCAAAAAAGCATCTATTATATAATATCAATTTATGATGTCACCAATAATTAGAGATGCACCGAAATTTCGGCTGCTGAAACTTAGTTCACCGCTCAGGTTTCACTTTCACGTGGTGTGACGCTCTGCGTATTATCCCGCTCTACTCGTGTGCGCTCCGCTCAGTCGCTCCACTCGTATACTGTTCATGCGAATCGGAACAGCAAAGTCCACTCAAAAACTGAGCCAACAGGAAACATCTTTGTAGTACAGTATTGTTTCTGTCTGCATTAGCCCTATTGTGTTGTAACATGGTGTGGTATATGTGGGCATCTCTGGTAACGCTGCCTTCTCATTCATTGATCTGCTAACCGTTGCTCACGTGTCCTCTGATAATAATAGTTTTCTAGGGTTAAACATTATTTGGATAATTGGTAAAACATTTTTTTAAATATCTTAACCCTACTGTTAGACTTACCTGAAAAACTAAAAAGCAATTTATTTAATTCGAAGGCCTGTCGTTATTTTTTATTTGTGCTATCATTTTTAATTTCTTTATTTGTTCTTATTTTATTAGTGACTGCTTACTTGTAATTTTTTATTCAATTCAAAGTTTGAAATCAACTCGGTCGTGCTACTGCACCTAAATTACCCCACTGTAAAATTAAAAAAACACAGTGAGCAAAAATTTGTGAGATAGCTGGTTATAATGGTAATTAAATAATGTTTAAATATGTATAAAAGCCTACATTAAATCTGTCATATAAACTGGTCTCTTCAATAGAAATTAGCCTACTAATTGCCACCATTGATAGACATTTTTTTTATAATATTAAAAATATATGTATGACCTTAATTCTGTCTGGACGTTCTATCTCCTGTCTGTAGAGGCCTGATATCTATACTTTTCCATTATCAGTATCGAAGTTAGAATATTCAATATTGTGACAAATTACATTTGTAGGAAGGGGTGCCACAAAGTTGTAACAATTTCCAAAGGGTGGCCGCCACCTAAAAAAGGTTGGGAAACCTGGTCTAGACAAGTATGAATGAGTCGCTGAATACTCTTGAAACAGAGGATAGGAAATGCAGGAGAGGTTGTGCCTGTGCATTATCAAAAAGGTTCGTGGTAACATTTACAGCTTTGCTTTAAGTAGGCAGGCAGTGTGAAAAGTACCGATATGATTGAAGTAGAGTGGAAGGTAGAAGAATGTTTTCATCATGAGTTAGCAATGAAAGAGTGCAGAAAATATCTGACTCCTCATATTTCAAGCAGTGGGTAATTCAAGATTCTAGAAATCTGGCCGCTTTAACAATTCTTTAATGTTAGGTGAGAGTATTTCTGTCAGTTTCATTGGGAACTGCAATTTGCCTAATCCTGCAAATTTGTTCAATCACAACAAGCAAGATTGATGCAAATAATTTACGCTAGGGATTTCAGCTACGATCTCTCTCTTGCTTGGGAAGAAGTGCATATTGCTCCCACTCAGCTCAATTTCTCAATTTTATTTTTTGCTGAAGTTTCGCCGGGCACTCTTCATCTCAGCTCCTCTAAACATATCGAAAACTGTTAAAAGTTGGATTTGTACATTATTTTAATGTTTTTGAAAGCCTCACCAAGGCTGATCAAAAATACAGAAAAACAGTAATATTCTTAAATAGAATTAACTTAAATGACTAACTTTCTTATTTAATATATAATTTTAAATGCGATTTACTCCCGTGATGGTAAAGCTGACAGGGGAAGGCATGCATGTGTCCTGCATGCTAATAGGTGGCCTTAGTACTCTGTAACTGTGTGTTAAAAAGTCATCTGGACAGATTATAACGCTATTAAATTGCCTCGTAGACCAACCGAAAAATTATAGACTTCAAGTGATTGTGCATCATAGCAAGACATAGTAATTATTGAAAATAACAATACATTACAATCTTTACCTGAATAGCACTGATGCTAACCTTTAACATGTTCCTTTATCACAGACATGAATAAACACAAACACTCAGAAACACTCATCTTTAGAATCATGTTAAACGGTGCACTTTTATTATTAATATTGCAAAGCAACAATATCGCTGGCCTTGTGAACAGGCCATTAAGAATGGCTTGGCCTTTCAACTATGTCATCATATTAACCACAGTGCATCAGATAATTACATCTGTGACCTGCAGGTCAGCTACTGTGGAACAGTAATCGCATCATGGTAGAAAAACGGCCATGTCTTGTTTAGCCTTAGAGTTATATTGAGCAAATACTTCATTGAGCTCTAAGGCAATGCCCAAGGCTCTGCAAAACGACATTGGGGTTATTAGCCAGACATAAAAACCCACTTCACTCCTAATGAGGATTTAATTGCTCTTCTCCTTGAGCTTTGATGATGTCCTGGAAACAAGCAAATGCATTCTCAATCTTTAAATACAAGTTACCACATTAAACTCCCGAATTACCTGTCATATTAGTGCTAAAATGTATTTTGTTTCAAAAATTGTGTATGGACAATGGAAGTGACTTTAAAAATCCACAAGCACTGAGCTCATGCTTCATGCCTCAAACCCTCTCATCAGCCCCCTTTTAGCACTCTATTTTCTTCACTGCGGTTGCCATCCAAAAACATGTTCTCTTGCATGTAAATAATATGAGCAGCCATTACCAGTGTGTTTTAGGGAGAACCACCAATTAGCCTGTCTGTCACTGCTGAATCCTAATTAGAAATTATCAATGTTAATGGCTCCAAATGCTTCTGCTAATGGAGGGGTACCTGCCAAGCAGCAGACGTGGGCCTTGGTGAATACTTAATAGGGACTAAGATTCTGCCTCAGACTCCACGAGTGAGGATGTGGTTACGGACCGTCACAAGCTTGAGTCTGATAGGAGGATTGACAGAGGAAGAGAGCGAGTCAGATAGTGAGGGAATGCATGGCAATTCCACAGAAATTGTATACTTGTATCTCATTTAAAAATAAAGGGATTAGAGGACACTGTTTTTATGATGAAAATGATTATGTATATTAGATAACTTTAAAATAAAACTTGAAAAGAATCCCAAAAACGGTGCCTGTAAAATGGTGATATTGATCTGTATGACCTCAAGAGGTCTGAAACTTTTTGGCAGTATCCAAAAATTAAATAAAACTTTAATTATTACTAATATTAATAACCACATTAAACTGTGTCATTTTGTTCGCAAACCTTACTATCCGTTTAAACAAATTATTTGAAATTGTGACTCTTAGGAAGTAAAACCAGGTTTTTGAAAGAAGTCTCTTATGCTCACCAAGGCTGCATATATTTATAAATTAGAGTAAAAACAGTAATATTAGTAGATATTGTCACAGTTTCAAATAGGTTTTCTATATGAATATATTTTAAAATGTTGTTTATTCCTGTTATGACAAAGCTGAATTTTCACAGGGGCATTACTACAGTCTTCACCCTGCACATATCTTTGCCTTGCTGGGGGGGGGGAAATCACTGTGAAACTGTGATACTTTTTTTTTTTAAACAATTGAATGCATCTTTTGTATTTGCATACACTTACAATACACTAGAGATTATTTTATTTGCAACCATGTTAACTATGATATTCTGCCATTTTTATTTGACTTTGCCTTTTTTATTTTAATTGTCTGTTTAATGTTTATATTTAGTTTGACCACTTGAGGCTGACAATCAGCATTTGCTGAAGATCAAGCACTTCCTTGGGCCTGTGGGGGAAAAAAAAAAACTTTCTAGGCCCTGTTTTATACCCTTTTCCTCAAGTGTCGCACACATTATGAAATATGTGATTGCTGTTTGTAAATGTGTATTCTAATCTGCATGTGAATGCAGTGGCACTATTTTTTATCTGCAAATGCTAAGTGCAAAACCAAACTACACAAGTACTTTGGATCATTATTTGTTGGGTCAGTGACGTTAACTACGACCCATTCTTCTCCTGAACAAACAGACTGCTAAGAAGACACAGAGCACAACAAGACTTCGTGACCTATTATGTCAGAAAGTGAACCACAGCCTAAGTTTGTGCAATTGATTTTCAGGTGTTCTAGGAGCAGGTGACTTCAGCGACAGGCTGTCAGTGCCACTCAAGGAATCATGCCAGCTGAAGCGTCTCTGCGGGCCAGTTGCGGGGAAGGTACTAGTGTTGCATACACATGAGAACATACTGTAGCTGCAGCCTTCAGATAGGAAACAGAAGCCATTTTCTTATTTCTATGTCTTTGGAAATGGGAATCTAATAAAAGCAGTAATAAGATTGACATTCGTTTGTCTTGAAATTATGTGAGGACAACTGGGGGTATATTTTGTACCAGATTTTTGTTCAAAACAAACCCAAAAAATAAAATTAAGCAATCAGGATTCTTTACGTGCTCTAAAAATACCGTACCAAACATGTTAGTGGTCCGGAACATAGAGTACGTGTAAAAAAAAAACATACAAAAGACAACGCAAAGTCATGAGCAAGAAGTTCCAGGAGCCACAAATAACTGCAGCCAGTAGTGCTGGCTTTGCGGTCCCTCCTTCATCGTTGTGCTTCCCGGCCTTTCAGCACCAGTTTCTGAGAACTTCACTCAGGCCTCACAGTGGGCTCCTCTGGGACCCTCAGCTGTCATTCAAATCTCAGAGGCAGTCAGAAGCCGAATGTGTGCGCTATCTGAGTCTGCCTGCCACACATAAACGCACATCCTCTCATCCACACATCCACACTCTTCTTTTAATCTGTGTGTGATGGCCTGGCATCTTGTCTTCTTTCTCTCTCTTCACCAGCAAAGCTAGTCAGAGTTAATCTTTAGCTCTCCCTTTAAGATGGATCCTTCTAGTGAAGAATGAAAAGATCCTTTTAGGTGTTTTACTATTCTCCTTCAAATTTTGAGATTTAATGTACATTACATTTCAAAAAGAGTTTTATTTTACTACTACTTTTATTCCGTAAGAATGCATTAAATTAATTGACAGTAAAGACATTTATTACAAAAGATTTATATTTCAAATAAATACTGTTCAATTCTCTCTATTCATCAAAGATTCCTGAAAAAAAAAACATCAACTATTCCGCGAAAAAACATATATAGCAGGGGCCCAAGCTGTTTCAACATTGATAGCTAATACGAATGTTTCGGTAAAAAAAGCATCAAAAACATATATCTTAAATATACAAGAAAATATTTTATTTAAAAATTGTAATAATATTCAGTCATTGTTATGCTGTTTACTGTATTCTTTGATCAATAAGGGCATGGGCTTGGTGACATAGAGAACTTGCAAAACACATTTTAAAAATCTACAGAGCCGCCAAACATTTGAAGTAATGTGGTCTATAAATGAAATTAATTAAGTCACCGTTCACCTAAACATAAATTCTCTACACTCATGTTGTTCTAAACCCTATGCATAGATACTAATATATAATATATTAATATTAATATATAATATATATAATATAGTATATAGATATATATATGTACTATATATAGATATAGCTACTCGTATATACTGTATATTATTACACAGAAGTAAACATTCTTGAAGAACATTAACAAACATTAACCAGCTTTAACCATAAATTACTAATTTTATCTTGGGCTCCACCAAAGCTCCAACATCATCAAGGCCAAAATGGCACCAGTCCTCTTGTGTTTAGTAACCACATTCTAGATGCAAACACAGGCTTTGGAATGGCATGCTTATATCAGTGAATAATGACAATGAATTTCCTGTTCCTTACATAAACTTATCATATGGCCTCAAAAGACTGGGAACACATCATACTGACACGTCATAGTTTAAAGGTGCTTTTTTCCCCCTTCTTTTTGAAGCTTGACAAACATGGTCACCTTGAACTGTCTGTCAATAACTTTGTAAAGACCTTTCAAAAATGTAGGAAAAATAACAGCATATGGGTCTGTAAAGACATGTGGGTGCGTAAGTAACTAAGTATTTTTCGTTTTTGAATGAACTATTTTAGAGGTAACATAAGCTTTCCTTGCTGCCCTTCTTTTCTGCTATCTCTTCTCCTTTCTATTTCTTTCTCTCCCTCTCTCCCTCTGTACCTTACTCAAGCTCAAATTCACTCATCTAAATCTCTACAAGAGATAATAAATTGTCATGCACTTACACAGGTCAAATGCATGTGCAACCCTGCACCAATCAGATCATTACCATAAAATCTTTGCTTTCACTTTCAGTCTCATTAACAGCAAATATGCTCCCATAGACATTTCAGCCTCCTTCATCAATACTTCCATTCAGTTAAAACTGAAAGCAGGCCATCAAAGGCACTGGCGATGTCAGTTTTTGGGAAGACGTTGAAGAAACCATCCCATTATACAGTTAAATGGTGCAGAAGATTTAGCCTGAACGAAATTCTCTCCCATCAGTGTGACATTCTATTAATTAAGTTGCAGAGGGCAGGCCTTTGCTCACTACACAGATTCACGTGAGCTAATGCTATGCTGAAGGTCATTCACATCAATAACAGGCTGCCATTCAGCCTCACAGTTACTTGAAATTTTAATATGAAAACAATTCAGCACTCATGGCTTTGTGTATGCCAAAAAAGCATTTAGGTTTGGGAGAGCGCTTGTTACATTCAAATCTGAAAGGCTTTTCACTCTATTCAAATATGGGGTCAATGAATATTGACAGCATTTCTAATGTCACATTTCAAATGATGAATGGCTTTTCTATTCTCTGCTCATGCTCTACATAAGTACAAAAGCCTGAAGCGTGCACACAAGGCTCTCTAAGCATGAATGAAGACTGAACATTATATCTACATTTCTTATATGAATAGAGCGGTTGAGACCTTGAAATATGGCCTTACACCAGTGAATGTCAAACTCTTATGTAACGGCAGCAGGTTTATGGTTGTTTTTTAACTTCACTTTTTCTGAATAAGCTAAAGCACATAGATATGCCCACATATATAACAACAGCTACTGGGAAAATTATTCAATATAAGCACATGTAAACACTGTGCATGTGCAAACTGCATTAACACATCATCTTGAAGACAGTTGCAAAAAAATGTGCAACATCCTGTCTCGCTCCTGCAAGCAATGTATAAACATAAGAGATGCACACATTAGCACAGCTTTGTTGTTATTTTTACAGGATGGGAGTTCTTGACAAGAAGCAATTTGAGAAAAATCTAATTTTGTTAACTAATGAAATGGTAGCAATGTTTTTCTTGCACAGAAAAAAAAATAGCAATCAAAATAATGAAAATGTTTTTGTTTGGAATATTCACTTTATGTGTTTGAATTCCCTGGAATGAATTTAATTAACAAAAATTCATTACAATGATTCATTTCATTCAGAATGAGAGGACAAAAGTCTCAAATCAAGATAAAGGATTCTGTTTTATAAGGAATCCTTATTTACTAGATGTGAGATGGCATCAGGCTGCTGTAATGTTGTAAAATTTATTATGATGACTGACTGTTATGTAGGGTCCCAAATACCATGCTATGAAATATTAAGAGATGGTCACAATAAAGAATAACAGCCCTAGGATGCAAATGTTTGGCAGTATACAGTTAGAGGAAAAGCATGAAGGCCAAGCAACAGATGTTTCACAACAACAGGAAAAGGAAAAATATGATCTAATTGGATAAAATAGTTGTTTATCAGTTTAACACCTGTGAGATAACCATTCTCATTCATCAAATTTAGTTATTATTACTGTGGCATTTCCTTTACTACTATATCGCTTTATGAAGATGTATAATAAATGCCTGTAAAATGGTTAATTAAATGTTCTAAAGTATCACAATGTTATAGTTGCTGTCCATGGTGCCTACTATTTTATAACCACAAAGCATTATATATTTTTTCAGTAGGTACATAAATAAAATAACTTTTTGTTGTTTTTTTCCTTGTTTTTTTTACATAACTCATTTTATTTAAAAACAAAACAACTGTATCTGTACTAAAGCCCATTTCCCCACTACAGTCCAGTCATTACCTCTTTCATCACTGTCTCACTTCCTCCTACTCCCTGCATCCATCTGAAAACCATGGTCCGTTTTCTCTCTTATGAGACTGACAAGAGCTGCACCCAATTAAAGTGAAGGTAAAGGAAAGGCTGCAATGTCACCGAGACGGATTAACGACAGCATGCTCAAAATGCAAAGTGACACCTGCCGACCTTATTTTGTCATGTAAAAATGTCAACATTCACAACGCACTGTCTCCATGCAGTGCTTATTTGTGACTGACAGGCTGAATGGCTGCTTTTTTACTCACTGATTTATGCCACCAAGACCTCTGGAGGTCCACGGATCGCAGCGAACAGAAGAGCTCAATCTCCCAGCAGTAAGATGAAGACAGGTTGAAGCAGCTCAAGAGGACCTGGCTTGCTCTTAACAGATTAAAGCCAAACCTAGAGAGTGAGAGAGAGAGAGAGAGAGAGAGAGAGAGAGAGAGAGAGAGTGAGAGAGAGTGAGAGTCGATGAGATAGAGGAGAGTAGGTGAGAGAGAGAGAGTGTCAAAAGATTCTCAGTAGTTTTTCTGTGTCACAAGGTGATGAATCATAATTTTTCCCTTCATTAAAAGTAGCGGTCCACCAAGCTATGCTGCTGACTTCGTAGACTCAAAGTTGAAATGTAGTGTCATGGATTTCAAACACTGGAGTGCCACTGACTTGATCAATATTGAGGCTCTAATGACTGGCGTTTACTGCTAAGCAAACAGTCATTTGGAATAAGCAGTTTTAAGCAGGATAATTGGTCTCAAACCTCTCTCTACTCAATGTCAGTATAATTTGGTGTTAGAAATGTCCTTCTAGCAACCAGCATAATTAGGCCAATAGTTTCAAACAGACATGCAGCTTATTGACATATGAAATCAAATATTTTTCAGACTGTAGAAAGGCCAAATAGAGGAGACCGGGGCTAGTTGTCACACAGGGAAGATGTTACCAGGGTTATAGCCAACTATAAAGTTTTGAAACAAAATGCGTTTTTTTCTCTACCAGTGGGGTTATTATTATTATTATTGTTATTATATTATTATTATTACTATTATTATCTAGGACTGAAAGCATTATCAACCTTTGCATAATAATAATAATAAATAACACTAATTAAAAAAAATTCTTATTTCAACCTTTTTAAATAATTTTAAATTGTATTTTTATTATTATGGCCCTGAGAACACAAGTCCCATTGTGACAACATGCCTCTGCAGTATTTTTTAACCTTTTCCTTTAAAACAAAAAAACAACCTGGATAAATTGCTTGAAAACCTTGACTATTTCCTCTAAAAATTTATATCAGTAGGCTTCCAGCCATATCTTAATTTTCCAGTTGTTTATCTGTTCCACGTAATTTCTTTGAAGTTTTATCTTATCTACATGAGCGAGCATCTCGTCATGGGTCACATTGTCAATTTTTCTTTAAAACAATGAACTAATTTCTAGAGATGCATCTGACATGTGAAATGCTAATGAGTAGTGTGCTTCATTATCTCACTGAATGAAATGCACGCTGCTTCTCCTTTAATGAGCTAATGGAACTCAATGTCATTTAGAGCTTAGCAGCACAAATGGGCAGAAGCTGTTCAAAAGGAGCCACGATTCATTGTAGACTAAAATGACATGATGCTTTTATCTTTAAATGCTTTGCTGAGTGTGTATTTTCATAAAACATGACATCTGTCAAGATTGCTGATGTCAGCGGACCTTAACGCTCCAATTTAAGATGCTTTCTTCCTCAACAATTCTAATGAAAATGTGAATGGCATCCTTCAGTTTTAGTCTATTTGATGAACTGTATTATATCAGTGATAGTAAGACAGGCTTTGTTCATTATTCAAAGAACCTCAATAACTGTAGCATTTTACCGCACAGCGTATACTGGCAGCCTTTCATCTATAAATTTAGATTCAGATTATTAATTATTCTTTCAGTTTTATGTTGTATCAAGGTAACTGATTTTACATAAAAATGTAGGTTAATGAAGACATTCCACAGCAGCATAATTATCTAAAAATAAGTCTATAAAAATGTTATGGTTCACTAATGACAGATCACCACTCTAAATCCAGAGTTATGACGTAAAAAGTTGTTCATAAGGAAAAAGTCCATTTACATTTTTTTAACCCTTTGGGGTCTAAACTAAACTAAACTCAACTAAACTTAAAAAAACAGGCACTGGTCAAAATATCATGGTCAGAATAAACTGCAATATGGACCAGAATTTATTCCACAAGTCAAAAGACTTGCAACATAAGACTATGAACATAAACAACTAAACACATCTAATGGAATTTCAGACATAATGTAGCAAAAGGACATCATTACTGGAAAATGACACAACGTTGATTTGTGTGGCAAACTGTAATGCTATTCAATTGGACTTGTGCGATCTTCTGTTTGACGGAGCTACAGATGAATTTGACTGACTGGCATGACTATTTTACGATTTGTGATCTTGAATCTTGATCATCCTTTTTACTCTGATATAAATTAAACAAACATGAGAAATTAAAGAGTTAATAGTTTTTTTCTAGAAGTTTTCCAACACATCATTTTCATTCATTTATATGTATTTACACACATACCAGTTCTTTATATGGCCAATGAGTATTTATATATCTACAAAAGTCATCCACAGATTTTTTTCGGCAGCTCCTTCAGTTATTGTCGTGCATTGACATTAGCAAGCAAAGAAGAACAGATAAGCTTCTCTTTGTCCTTCGTTATAATTAATCCCGTTGTCTGAGGAATTCAGGGTCGTGCAGCAGTGCACGTAATAACTGCTGTCGTTTTATTGGCAAAAACTCAGGTAATAACCTGAAGGTGAGTGACAGGAAGTTGGGAGTTTTGCTCACACTTGCTGGACTAAGAATATATTAGCAGCTCTGTATAAGCCTGACATCTACTTATGAAAAGAGGTAGAAAGTGGCTGTCTAATCTGCTCTGACTTCTTATTGATAGCTATAAACTTTTAGTTTCACAAGGTAGTTGTTAAAATGGCTGAAAGTTTCATTCTTTTTTAGGCCTGTGCTACTGAAAAGCATTTCAGAAGATATACCTGGCTTGCCAAATTGAATGTTCATTACAAATGACAGACAAACTCACTGTCAGATTCTGAGCGTGTGCGTATAGTAGAAGTTCATTTTTTCTGGTGTATGCAAAAATAACTTACTGGATCACCATTTGGTGAACATCTGACAGCTTGGCACTGTAGAATCACTACTCAGTTTTGCTTCTTTATTTACTTCACTCACCCTGTTTGTGCGTGCATTACACATATGTTTTGACAGGTTTATTGGCAATTTGAAAAGACATTTCTAAGCTAAATTTACATTCCCATATGGCGATGAAAAAAACACTTCCAAAAACAGTAAGCTAAGATGTAAAATATTTGATGAGTGACACACACAGACACAACAAACAGTCAGAGGGACACCAGAGAGCCTTCTGCTCATGTTGCAGCTCGCGCTTTGTGACCCCTGTGCCCTGGGCACCAGCATGGGTTAATGTCAGCTTTGAGCAAAAACTGTCCACCATGAATCACTGCAGTACAGCTATATCAGAGAGCCATTAATCAGCATCCCTTCACAACAGCACACCACAGGATTTACCTCTTGTAAATGTCTTTACACTGCTAAGGTGGAAGAAGCTGCAAAAATCCATTGACACAGAAATTATGATACCAGAAGCAATGTTGTTGTTTTTTTTATGAAAATATATAATTCATATTTAAAATCAGAATTTCTGTATAATTATTGTATTTTATTTATATGTATATCATAATTATACTGCAATATTATGAAAAACTCTTTAAAAAAAACTTAAAATAAATAAGTAAATAAATAAATATGCAAACATTTCTACCGGCGGGATAAGCACCAGAAATGGCACAAAAGTTTAATAGTCGATAACCTAAAGTATTGTATTGATTTAAATTGTATTTTAGCATTTTACTGAAATTATGAATGATTATAAAATAAATAAAAGTATTAAAACAAAAAAAATCTGCATAATTTAGCAAAGCACAGAAATGGCACAGAATCCGTTTAAAGAGCACGGAATCTATAATTAACTATTATTTTACTTATATTGATTTATTAATTCACTGAATTATACATTTAAAAATAAAATAAATTAAATTATGCAAGTAAATAAATACATACAACGTTTGAGTCTGCACTGATGCTGCATTTAATTTATACAGAAACAAAAGTATCAGAACTGGCACAGAATTTGAAAGAGCCACAGTCTAAATAACTAATATGTTTCATTTACATTTTAATGTATTTTATAAAAATACTTTGCGTATAAATTATTATGAAATATGAAATCAAATTATGAATAAATGAATTAACAAATCAACACAAAGTTCAAGTCTGCACTTTTGCAGCGCATAATTTATACATAAGGAAATATTTAGAACTGGCTCAAATTTTTAAATAGGCACAGATCCTGTGTAAAGATGTCTTATGAAAAGCATCATGGGTAATTTTAAATTCCAGTATGCTGGAATGATGGAAATATTGAGAAGTCAGCTGTGACAACATGCAGTGTCTGTGCGCTTGACAGCCAAAACTGTTTGTTGTTGTTGTTTTTTGTTTTTGTTTTTCTGAAAGGAAGCCAAGCAACCCACCTGTCAAAAATACATACATGCGGAATATGGAAAAAAAAGTCTCACATAATGGGTGGCAGCCAGTGGCTGGCAACATGACCCAAAATAACAGCTGTGTTTTTTTTCTTTTTCTGCCCAGGAAATTATGCATTATGCAATTACAAAGCCCATAAGAATAAACACTAGAGTGTGAAACCCAGGTGTATTGAGAGATCTAGAGCTTTACACCTGTACACCACTTTGCTAAGCTGAAGTATTTTTAACAGAAATGAAAACTGTAAGTGGCCATTGAGTGTTCACAGTGCTTTCCAATCAGAACTCAGCTATGATCTGAATATTCATGAAGTGAATACTGAATGAACTTAAACGGTTGTCTAATGCTGTTCTACTGTCAAGCCAACAACAGATTGAGATCTGGAAACTGAATACATTTGAATGATATGTTACAATACTGAAAACTGCAGCGTCTCAGCCATCTGCAACACCGAAGTAATACAATCTGTGTTAAATTCATCTAAAATCAGCTATTACTGACACAACCAAAAAAGAAAATGTATCCTATATAAATGTTTTACAGTGCAAGTTCTTGAGGGCTTTTGGCTTCGAACGAAATGTGCGTTAGTTCTAACAGAGCAGAAAACATTAAGCGAGTGATAACGGCCTTGACCCCAATTCAGGCCAAACATAAAAGAGACAATGGTTGAAAAAAGGCAATCTGGAAAAGATATGGATATAGAGGTCAGTGCAAGAGGTTATGATGGGTGTTATGATCAAAGCTTTGACCCTGTAAGGCTCATTGTCAAACTTGCCAGAAAACCTCTAAATTTAGACTCTGTGTTAGTGCAAAAAGCTCTTTCTGTCAATCACAGATGTGAATCATGCTTTGATAAAGTCCTATTATAATTACCTCAAGACAGAGAAACACCTCAAAATTACATTTAGCTGCATAAACAGATAAGAAAGCGATGGGAGGGAAGCTTTTTTTGTTGATTCTACAGAAAAACATTAGACTGCATATTCATTATGCCAATGTGTTATTGCATCTGTGTCACCCATTAGTAAGCAGACTGTGGCGTTTATTCATCCTCAGAGATATCTCTCTATTCCCTTTTGTGATAGTATGCAGGGTCGGGGGAAAATGAGGCGACTGGAAACAAAGACGTACTATTGAAGAGACACAGACAGAATGAATGAAGTGAGCAAATGTCTAACCGGTTCAACTCTGACCTCGAAGTCCTAACCAAAGTCTTCAGGTTTACTAGAAGCCAGTTGAGTTTAACCAAGGTTGGAGCTAAACTCTGCAAGTAAATAAACCTCGAGGGTTAGAATTGAGAACCCCTGCTCTAGAGTTTCAGTTTCTTTAATGGGACATTTTGAGACCATACAGTTTTTAGACTATGATTTATTGCAATTAAATGTCAGTTTTTTCAGGCTGAAACTTTTTTATGTTATATTTATTAGCTTTTTATGCCTTTAATGTGAGAGGACAGTGGAGAGCTGACAGGAAATCGGGATGGGCAAAGGACCTCGAGGCGGGAATCGTACTCAGTTCATGCTAAACGGGCAGAGAGATCATATCCCACAATTACACTGACAGTGCTTTTTTTGTTCAAATTCAAACTGCACTGAGAATATTTCTGTTCCTTATCGAAGTAGTTTTTAAGCTTTTGTCACAGCATGACTCTCTATTTGCGCTACAGTTAATGTTTTTTGATGCAGAGATAAAACTAGTAAATTGAAAACCATAAACCTTGAAGTCTGAAGACTTCCAACTCAAAACGGGATTCCGGAGGCTCTTGTCACTCACTTTAAGTTACAACTTTGGTTGAGGAGTATATTCAATTTGCTTTCTTTATCCGGAGGCGACTGACACAGTGAGATGACAGCATCTTAACATGCTACCATGATAACCTGAGAAACAAGAAGATTAATCAACTTTGACTGTGAAGCCACGTTCAGAACAGATGTTTGAAAAAGGCTCTCAACTGTAATCTTTAATTATGAATTCATGCACATTCCTCAGATCCGCTGTGCACAAGTCTGTAAATGTCTTGATGAACACTCACAGATCCGTAAGTGTCTCGATGAAAACCTCGCAGACGAGAAAGAAGGGTTCTGGTAGTGTATGTAATCAGTGTATCATTCGATCATTCGTTTTTTTATTTAATATTGAAAGTAGAAAAATTGAGAAAACGGATCCTTTTTCGTGTTTTTTTTTTTTTTTTTCCAAAAAACGAAAAACGAGAATTCAGCTTAAATTTTCGTTTTTCGTTCTTGGGTGGAAAAATTTATAAACAGCTTGAATATTCGATTTCTACAATTGGTCGGAAATTAAACACCCGTTTCTGCTGATTGGTCAGCCGAAGATAAAACCATGCCGTCATCAGTTCTTCTGCAGTATCAAGCAGCAGAATAATAGTCCTCCACTGCTGCAGTTGTACGGATTAATAACCCATTTTATTGCAACTACATTTCATATTTTTCTCGTCAAGCAGACTAATGAATAGCTCGACACAACACATACAGGGGCAGAGTCTAGACAGGGCTTTCTACTGTGTAGACCAGTGGTTCTTAAAGTGATAGGGGGTCCGCAAAATAATTTGCTATAGCTAAAGTATTTCCAGACTGTAAAGTCACTTTATCATGATACATAGGCCTACTGTAATTATTCCAAAGTGACTTATATGATGCAATTAACGTCAAATAATCTAAACGAAGCCTTTTAAAAGACAAGTATTCGCTGTGGTTCATATTTGTGGCATATTTGTGGCATGCAAAGATGCTCAAGGAGACCGAGACGCACTAAAGCAGCGCATTCTGTTGTTCTCTTTATTTTTCAAAGGCATGACATTTTGTAGTTATTTTGAACGTAACGTTACACAATTAAAAATATAAATTTTACCATAGGACTATAAATGACAGAGTATTAAGTTATTTCCCCTTGATGGGGGAAAATAATCCAAGTGAACGTCAATCAGTACTTAATATTAATGTAAACTGCTTTAAATATGCTGCTTATTTCCTGTGCTCTTCAATACTGGTCTGTGCTTGACTGTAGTCGTGTCTGTCTGCTTGAGTTATTTAACCCATCGCAATTTATTGGAAATGTGTGAACTAGAGTGACTACTCAGCTTAATGGTGTTCTAAATGCTTATTACTTAATAACACAAAAATTTCCTACTCGCACTTGCCAATTTAATGGCAGAAAATGGTGACTTTAGTTTTTTTTTTTTAGTTTTTTTTTAGGCAAAGGGAATATGCAGATCTGTAGTTAAAAGAACCTATGCATCTGTGGCATATATTCCAAGCATTCTGAAGGTATACTGAGTGTTTGGTGAGAAACAAATGGAAATGGCAAGTTATTATATTTTCTTAAAATCTTGCGTTGCAGTGCGAGTGCGTAGCAGCTCACGCCGCGCACAAGTGCGTATCCTTTTGAGATATCAATTATAATCAATTTTACACAATACTGCATTATATAACTCTAACAGTAGGCTAATATTTAATGTCTGTTGTTCTCTGGTTGTCAGTCAAAATTACAGTTCTTGCCTGTATATACCCAAGCCAATTTATTGTTCTTTCCTTTTTGTCTTAGTGTTTAAATTTTTTTATTTTGAAACGAATTAATTAATTAGTTAAACAGACTTACTGGGTGAGCAGGATAGGCTTTGACAGCTGTCATATCATACCCTGCCACGCCCAGCTGATGCAAAAATAGAATTTATATCTACAGAGAAGAAAGCGCTGTCTAGCGCTCGCCAGTAGAGTGTGTCGAGATACACAGACATTAGCCTGTTTGTTTGATGATAAAAGACTAAATGTAGTTGCAATAAATGCGTTAAGAATCCATACAACTGCAGCAGTGGAGGACTATTATTCTGCTGTGTGATACTGCAGAAGAACTGATGATGGCACGGTTTGATCTTCGGCTGACCAATCAGCAGAAAGGGGCGTTTAATTCCCGCCCACGTGTAGAAATCCAAAATTCAAGCTGTTTCTTCATTTTTCCGCCAAAGAACAAAAACGAAAATTTAAGCTGAATTCTTGTTTTTCGTGTATTGGAAAAAAACGAAAATACGAAAAAGGAGCCATTTTCTAATTTTTCTACTTTCAATATTAAATCAAAAAACGAATGATCGAATGATACACGGATTGTATGTCATGCCTGATATTAATTGGGAAAACGACTGTGCTAAACATGTTTGTAACAACCTGGTTTCCGACCGTGAAGAATTAAACAAATGGCATTATATTAGTGACAGATGTATGACAGTTTCTTCCTATTCAATAGAGAGAAAAGCTGAAATGTAAAAAGAAAGAGAGATTTATTGCCATAAATATGTTCATTGTGCAGATATGTAGTCAAAAACAAGGGTCTCAACCTCAAATTTCCTGGGGGACACAAGCCATGTAGAGCTCTCAGGAACCAGTTCAACACACAACAAACAAGTGTTTTATCACCAGTTTTAAATATATACACAATCATTTGTACTGTTAAACAGTTATTTCAGAGCTTTTGGGAGTTGAGGATTAAGATACCTGATGAGAACTACAATTCTCTACTTTCTGATAAGGCATCTAGCAGTTCCAGAGAGGATCTGAATTTGATGTAAAGATCAGAAGTTATTTAAAATGTAAAACTGAAGGACTAAACATCACACTCTATTGACACAAATGACGTTTGTAATACATGTTTATATTACAGAGTAGCTGCAGCACTCCAAAAAGTAGCAAGTAGCAACAGCAAAAGTGTAAACTGACATTCCCATAGTTCTCAGTGTGACAGCTCACATTGGTTTTTCATTGAAATTCTTTTTCATGGTTTTTCACTGGAACAACTATGTTCTTCTTAGTTGTTTTTTTATTTATTTATTTTTTTGATCAGTTAAGTACATTTGGGCTAGAGCTGCATGATTAATCGTTAAAAGATTGCAATCTCTATTCAAACACCCACGCAATCTTATTTTTAATTGACAACAATTCACCCGTGTCTACTAAAATTCAAATCGCGCTGCAGCTGACACAGAGAGAGCAGTTTTATCATGTTTAGGTATGAAACAGCTCCACAGACAGTCTTTTCAACCACAGTATTATTTCTCCCTTACAATCAGTCATATTATCAAAGAAGTACTGGGATAAAAGTTATAAAAGTTTATAGTTCAGATATAAACACTGATGTCTTCAGTAGCATTGTTTTGCATTGTTGATTGCAAGTGACTTAATAAATGTATTTGTCAGTGAATCATTCATTCACTAGATTCGTTCAAAAAAGCTGATTCATCCGGTAATGAAACAAGTGAAGTACATATGAGTGAGTCATTGAATCATTCATTCAAACCATTTTTAAAAAAAAAATCTAATTAATTAAACAGTTTTAAATAGGCTGCATCAATTAATATTTTGTCACAGCCTCTAGTAAATTACATGATATTTTGTTTAGTTCAGAATCGTGGGAGAATCGTGATCTCTATTTGAAACAAAACAATTTTGATTCTCAGTTTATCCAGAATCATGCAGCTCTGATTTGGGCTTTATCAAAGACTATCCACCTAATTTTTCCCATTAGAACGGCCATGGCCATTTTTAAATTTAATGTGTCTGGCTTCTGGTGTCATTCGCTTCCAGTTATTTTTAAGTCTGGAATACACTACATGTTTTTTTCCACGATTTTCCGCCATTTTACAGTCTGGAAAAGATGACACTAGTTGCAGAAAGTCAAAGCCAGTCTGCAGATTTGAGTTGACAGATTCCATAGAAAATTACATAGTGATGGTCACAGACTCCGATTTTGTAGCTTCAGACTTTGATTCCATTCAATCAGAGGATTTCAAAAATGTTTGATATTTTCAGGTGATTTTAGAACACGTTGTTTTCATTTGTCATACGTCTCCTAGCAACAAGGTGCACATTTCTGCGAGAGTTTGCTGTAATCGGAACAACTTGAAAGTCTGGTAGTGTGTGATCCTCAGTCGTGTAGTGTATGATGGCCAGTTTTTTTTGCCACTATTTACAAAATCTGTAAGTGTATGATGCCTAGTGTTTTAAAAATCTGTTCAGATTTTACAAATCATGTAGTGTATTCCTGCCTTTAGCTGTACAAAACTGCTTGCTATGCTGCTTGAAACTGCAAACTGGTATTTTTTTTACCATATTACTTTAATGTATTGTCTTAATTATAAAGACACTGGTTTGTAGCGGCTAATGAAATGGAAGTCTCGTACATTCACAAGAAACAGCTTACTTTGGCGTTGAAAAATAAGGTGGATAGCGGCTAATGGAATGGAAATCTCGCACATTAATGGAAAACAGCTTACTTCCGCTTTGAAAAATAAGGTGGATAGATATACCAAGATGGTACACCCACACTACTATGAATAGGAGAAAGAGCAACGTGCAATCAGACCCGTTGAATCTCTCTCAACTCTGCGTGCAATATGGTGGAATAAGTCCCGCCTTCTAAATAAAAGAGCCAATCACCACTTAATAAAGCCATCACATCACTGCACCTGCTGTTGGGAGCTCTGGTTGCCATAGAAACATTCAGTGTTCTGAGACACACAGTCAGTGAAATCTCTATCCAGCCTAAAATATAATTGTATCATAAGAAACAACATTAATGAGATTTCATGTTCATGTCAGACTTTGCTGCTGATTTGAAATATGTAATTTAAATGTGAATGAGGCAAGCAGCTGAGATTCCAGGATTTACCCATTCAAGTAGATATAGGACTTGGTCTTGCATGTCTGAAATAGCCACCCTGAGGCATGGCAAATCTGGCCACCGAGTGAACAGACTTTCCTTGAAAGTGACTTTGTATCTTATGTTGTTAAATTCATTTTCATTTAATTATTATTATGACAAATATCGCTTTCCGCAGAGGACTTTCAGTCTATTTTTTTTTTATAAGACTGAGCTAAAGAATGAATGCTGTATCAGATGCAGACAATTGCACTCACTCAGTCAATCTCTTTCTCATAATAGTCTACTTAATACTTTCAGCATATAGTTCATAGCATACAGCTTTAAAGCTTTTTACATAATACTTTTACATATAATAGTTTTTAACTTAAAAGCAACTCGTTGTTAATCTTCAGTACTCACTAACACATCCGTGCTCAAGAGATATATCACACTCCTACTTGTGTGATATTGCTCATATATCCCACAAGAAATAAATACATGATGCACCTGCAAATACATTTTTTAATAATACACAATATTTTGAGATTTGAATAGGCTATTTAAAAAGATGTTTTACATTTATCATGTCATTCCAATATATATATATATATTATATTGAACCACAATCCTGAACCACATGCTCAATTCTTCAAAGTACATTCATTAGTGCAGTTACAGTAGTCACAGCGTAACGCTGAAAAACGCTGCTTCTTGTTCAAGGGAGATTTCAGCTCCATTTTCAAAGCCTATCACAGATGTGCAGAAAGTGTGGTACAGCGCAGACCAAACAGCAAGAAGCGTTGAAGTTGCTGCACATGTAGGGATTATGGAATCATATGAAGCTTTTGAAGTGGCAGAGGTGAAAATCTGCCTGGCTAGCGGCAAACAGGGAGTCTATTACACAACATGTAATACAGAGTTAAAATACACATGACAAGGCACTACTTCAACATGCAGCAGGAACTGCATGCAGGGCTTTCATTGTCTAAACTCGAAAATTGACTATTTAACTAAGGAGTTGTTGTATATTCCTTGCTGCATGTTTGTATGAAAATGAGAGCATGTCATTTTATGACCAAGCAAATTATTATAAATATATAGGCCTATGTTTTAGAAAATACAATTAGTGTTTTGAAGTTCTCCACACTTTTGAAGTACTTTGAGATTATTCTCCTAACCTCATTGAGCAGAGCTTTCTGAGAACAGTTCCCTCTCTACCTGAAGCTGTTCCCACAGGAACCGTGTCATGTCAGGTTCAGATTGATGTTATGCAAAGACATCCAGGCAGAAACATGACTGCATCAGAGGACCTGAAAAAACATGGCTGGTTATAAGCATTAATATTCAAACTGCCTTAAGCAACTAAAATAGCTTCAAGATTAATTTATAATCATAACCATCTTTTAGACCTCACTGTTGTACTGTTCTGATGCAGCCCGGTGTTTGTAAAGGATTTCACTCTGCAGTTACACTCAGGGGTGTTTCCAGGCCTTCATCAGTTCTGGGGCACAGGCTCTCTATCAAGTGGGTGTACTGTTATTTTCTAGGGTGTTTCAAGGGCATGCAAAAATACAACCAAAGGGTTCAGGTCTGGCGGCTGCAAGCAGCATGCCCGTGTAGCGTTAATGTTACTGTGAGCTACAGATGATTTCACTAGTTTAGTGTCTTTTCATTGTAACTAATCTAAAAAAAATGTACAAGTCAACAGTAACCTTATCACTGACCCAGCAAATGGGTGTAAACTAAAGAGAACTAAAAGTTTACTTTCACATTATCGAAGCATCTATCCCACTACATTTTCTGACAGAGTATTTAGCAATCTTTAAATTCCTAAATGTTGCCGCAAACATCACACTTACTCAGCATGTTGTTATTAGTGGATCGGGTCACTACCTTCAGAAAGGGAGATTATCCTTATTCATTCCATTTCTCAATGAAACATTGTGAGTATGTAGCAGTTCAAAACTTTGTGGTAAATAATAATACAATGTAGTAACAAATATTAATAAATGTCATGCAAAAGAAGAAAGGAACAAGTTGGAGCCGAGGACTTTTCTGGAGGATGAAGCTCCACCAGAGGAAGTACCCTGGAGCAAATAAACTTTTATACCGTCCACCCACAAATTAACCAATTAACAAGGAGGTCTCCAGCCAATCACATTTCAGTGTCATACTGCTCCCAAAAAGTAGAAAAATGGGGCCATAACAATGAACAAGTCTTTCCACCAAAGAGGAATTCAAACAGCTGATCATTCTTACATTAGCAAACCTTATCTTGGTAGCTAGCTCCTGCAGTTTCTTCACAAACCCCAGTTTAGAAACCCTGGTTTAAACAATGACCATTATCAAATCCAGTGAATAGCCTTTTTCTCAGGTAAATAATAATCATCATTGGATATTGCTATGACCCAGTAAAATTTTACCAATAAATCAGAATTTAACAATAAAAAGAATACTTGGAATCACTAAGAAACCATGCTTGTCTGCTCTATAGTTGAATGAAAAAGAAAACTTTCAGCATCCTGTTCCCAGTGACTCCAAACCTAACTAGGAGACAAAGTGTTGCAGTTGTTTTCAGCCAGTGTTCATATAAAGAAGGTTATAGATCATTGTGATCACCTGGAAGTAAACATACTAACAGTGATGGCGAGTGGAGAGGCATAAACAGGAGACTAGTATGAGAAGAAAAAGATGACAAAAATAGAAGAAAGGAGGACAAACTTGTGGTCTGTGTGTGGCAATGAGATAGCTTGCTGCCCACACACAGTGGGAGAGAGGTGAGGACAGCAAAGCCATCTCCGCTCCATCTTACCCACTGCTGGAATCAGTGTCGTCCTGCCATCTCCAAAGATAATTGGCGCCGACAGAGAGGAAGGTCTTCCTCACACATACAGTCTCTCGTCTTTCTCTTCTCTGTCTCAAATTCATTTAATTAGCTGTACTAAAACTCAGTCAAATAACTCAACTTATGATGTCCACCCAAGTATATAATTATTTTGTGTTGTAAAGGACTAATTTGTATGATAGACTGATCATTCCGGTTCTTCTTACTTTTCTCTCGTCTCACTAAAGGGCTAACTATATTAAGGCTATTATAACTTCAACATTTCTATATTTTAAGCAATATTTAAAGGCCCTATGAAATCAAAATTAGAAATTGGAACGTTTTAGTCCATGTGAGCTAACTTTTATTTATCAAGGTTGAGAAAAATTTAGAATTGATAAAAATTTGTTTTAAATTGGCCACACCCCACAGGAAGCTGATTACAAGAACTGTAATTCAAAGAAATTCAACACATTGTAATGCATTCTGGGCACACTGTCATACACCCTTGTCTGTGAAAACCAATTTTAAATAATAAGTATACATAATGAAATGTATAAACTACTGCCAAAACAAATTATGTGGCATTTGAAACTTTTTTTTTAACTGTCAAACAATACAACAGATATTTCTGTTAAAAATTACAGTTACATTAATTACTTTCAATTTATTTTAATCCTACATCCTTACATTCAGAATTTTAATTGCAATTCTATCCACCTTTTCACCTTCAATTTACATTTGTGATTTGCTTTAAGGAATTTATCTCCAAAATTAAACAAAACAAAACAAAATAAAATCTTAACATCTCCAGACTTTTTCATATTTTTTAAAATAAGTCATATGCTCAAGGCTGCATTTAATCAAAATACAATAAAACAGTTATACTGTGAAATATCACAATAATACATTTTAAAATAATAAAAATACATTTTAATAATACATTTTAAAATAATTTAAAATAATTTTTATTTGAATACATTTTAAAATGTAATTTATTCATGTGATGGCAAAGCTGGATTTTCAGCACCCATTTCTCCAGTTTTTTTTAGTGTCAAATGATCCTTCAGAAATCCTTCTAATATGCATAATAATTTTTTATATTGTCCTGAGGAAACTGTGATACATTTTGATCAAAGTGACAGTAAAGACTTTTACATTGTTACAAAAGATTTAAAGTTTAATGTATCATTGTTGAATAATAATATATATATATTTTTTAAACGAATATAACTGACCCTAATCTATAATGTAATAACAAAAGGAACACTAATGATAATAGTAATAACTGCTAAGCTGGGGAGTTTACAGAAGTGCACTAACCAGTAAACAGGTATTAATTGCTTGCAATCATAAGTTGTCTAAATAACCCGTGAAAAGATTCTTGTAGAAACAGCAAACCCATGTATAGACCCAGAACGCACTTGTGGCCTGTAGTTTTGGCATTGAGTTTTTTTTAATCAGATAGAGGTCTGACTCTAAGCTCTGATGGCCTCATCTCTGCCAGAGTAAGACTTTCATTACTGTCGGCCGTGTCACCTGCAGCAGACGTCCAGGCGATAAGCCAGAGATGCCATCACTGACATCCCAATCACATTAAACCCGAATCCCCACCCACAGAAAGAAGGACTGGAATCTCCAGACAGCCTGACAGCCCTGATCTGGCTGACTAAATGACAGTCTCCCATGTATTAAGAGTGGAGTTGTGGTGGATAAGGTTAGATTAGGTGTCTCTGAGTGAGAGACGAGCAAGTTTGTTCTTCAAGAACTCTCTTTTCTCTCTCCGCTTTCTCCTGTAAGAGTGTTTCTGCCAAAAGTCTTCCTCTCGAGCCTCAAGCACCAGCTCTGGCTCACAGTCTTTTTTGAGGTAGGAGGTAATATCATTGGTATGACAAATGGCCTGAGGAAATGTTCATATAATGTACATGGTTCGATTTTGTTCTCTCTCTCCTCTGTCTATACTTGCATTTTTGCTCTCATTTGGTATCTGGAGACACCTGTGAGATTTCAAACTTAACACCCACCTTTCACACTGCCCAGCAGAAGTTTTGTCATTGCCTCTGCTTTTCCTGAATATTTAACAATGGCAGTGAGCCTCCCAGAACCATTTTTACAAGTTCCTGTTAATAACTTATTCAGAAGGTATTAATATTGCATAAGCCACTATGTAAATGGTTGATAAATGACTTGTTACTAATTCATTAGTATTGTAAAATTCAATTTCACAAGTTGAAAAGACCCACCTGAACTCCAATATATCTTATTGTAGCTCTAACAACTTTTTAAATGACCTCCCATTGAAGAAATTGAGTTCTGGAAGCTCAAAAGGTCTAAAAAAAAAAGTCAGAGTCTGTTCAAGATATATCCTGATGTTTAAAACAAGGACACTGCCAATGTGCTACAAGCTAAAAGTTTTTAAAAAGTCTTAAGCCTTTTTTAAGATTTACACTTTTGGGTCTGTATCATATGTGATGCAACAAAAAAACCTGTGTATATGAAATAATGGTAATAAACAAGATGTCACCAGTGTAGTCCAATTCACAAATAAAAAATAAATGACTCTTATGATCTATCCTTTTGAGAGAATCAAAAAAACATTCCATCTTTAAAGCAGTTTTGCTATTGTTAACTTGACTTTTTTTTTTTATTTAAATAAAACTGAAATGAAATATAAATATTGGATAAACTGAAAATTTGAAATGTTGCCCTGACAACTAACTGAAATTTAAGTTGACTTACAAATGACAAAAACATAACAAAATAACTAAAACTTAAACTTTAAAATCAAAATACTAAAGTCTACAGTAAATATAAAGCGTATTCCAAATATTAACAGATACATAATTATATTAATAATAATAAAACAAAGTACAAAGTATGTAAATAAAAAAACCAACTATTTCTTTCAAATTGTTCACGAAACAGCTTGAACTGCAATCATTTCTCTGATATGCAGTGTTGATGATATGGAGGGACGAGAGAGGCCCGTTATGTATTCAGTACGGCAAGGAGCATTTAATCATTTACCAAACTGCTGCTCCTCATCTCTGCTCTGTGACAGCCTGTCAGGGCAGCTGCTGCTGGACAGCTCCTGTCACGAGAGCTCTACCATACACGAGGCATATGCTACTACAACAAGGATGCAGTTTTGTCAAAGAAACAATCGTGACAGCCATAGTATTAATGATGCAAAATCCATCAGTAACCGATAACTTCATCAAGTAAGAGGAAGAAGTGAGAGAGATGTTTAGACTGGCAGGTATTTAGGATGACAGACAGAAGAAAAGTAGCATATATTGATGCATACATGGCAAAGCAGTTTTTTCTCTGGTCTGGTTGGTATTGGGTTTTCCACACACCCTGTATGTTGTGTATTGAATGAGAATCAGCTAGCATAGTTAAAACCTCCTCTGATCTTTACAAACGTTGCCTCTGGATGTCCACAAGGGCCTTATATTTACCACAAGGGACTAATTTGTCACCACTGACAGACAAAGGCCACAGCAGTGACAGCAAAACTCCTAATCGATGGCCTTAGCGTTGGACCATCCAATACTTTCCTCTCAGTCACCTCGAGATTGTAAGATTATCCTCTCCCTGTCTACTCAGGACACTAAATCTAAAAACTTGCTAAATTTCCCAACCAAAAAAACAAAGCCACACTGGCTGCTTTACCAGCCCCACTCAGATCACTCTGGGCTTTTGTAGAAACACAACTTTAATGGAATATCGATTACATATGAATTGAGAGCACACATGTAGAAGCCCAGCAACAAGCAGTTATCATGGGCCGCCTCACCACAGAGTGTACACGGGCTGATCGATAGAGGGTTAATTGCACTGACTGCAGGGCATAGATGAGCGGATCCACACGGAAAACAGTCCTCTGTCTAGAGAGCAAAGACACATAGATGATGCACAGTACTAAAGAAATAAGCATTACACACTAATGGTATAACAATGGCAATGCAATGGAATACGATGTCATATTACTTTTGCGGGATACATGCATTAGCCAAATAGCAAAGTTTAAAGGAATAGGCCTAGTTCACACAAGAATGTAGAATGTAAAGTTTAGTCACCCTCAGCCCATCCGAGATGTAGATGAGTTTGTTTCTTCATCGGAACAGATTTGGAGGAATTTAGCATTACATCACTTGCTCACCAATGGATTCTCTGCAGTGAATGGGTGCCGTCAGAATGAGAGTTCAAACAGCAAATAAAAACATTGCAATAATCCACAAGTAAATGACATGACTCCAGTCCATCAGTTACCATCTTGTTAAGCGAAAAGCTGCATGTTTGTAATAAGTAAATCAACCATTAAGACGTGTTTAACTTCAAACTTCCAGCTAAAATATGAGTCTACTACCCATAATATTGCTCTCTGCAGTGAAAAAGCCATCTTGTCTGAATCAGGAGGGAAATACGCACAGATCAAGCACCGTTTGCAAGCAAAAACAGTACAAAACAAATATGTCCAGTGCCTTTTGGAGACAAAGAGTGGAAGGGAGGACGTAATGAAAAAAAAAAAAAAAAAAAAAAAAAAAAAAAAAAAAAAAAAAAAAAAAAAAAAAAAAAAAAAAAAAAAAAAAAAATAATGATACTTTCTCCAAATAATCAGATGAAGAAGCAAACTAATCTAGCCTACATCTTGGATGGCCTGAGGTTGAGTACATTTTCAGCATATTGTATGCATGAATGTAACTGCATTACAAAACAAGCAGAATCTGCATATAAATTATAAATAAATATTTTCTGAAAAACATTTTCGTTAGCCATATTAAATGTTTTACTGATATTATTACTATTATTATCTTTAAAAAAAAAACAATTATGTAATAACTAAGTTCTCCATATTTGGAAAAATTGTGATTCATTGACCCACAAAAGTGACACTTTTCCATTAATTGCACAGGGAGAAGCTTCTAGATGTCAGGAGGATGTACATCCCTTTTCTTAAAGAGCAGGAAAAGTTCTTACTCTTTTCAAAGCAAGGCATAAAAGTCGATGTGTATCGGCAACATTAAATATGCATGCGCAGTCTGCTTCCAGAGGGAACAGCTACCCAGTGGCTGCCCATGCAAAAATGTCATTTCACCAGCTCAGATCAAGAATTAGTCAATCCAGACATCAGCAGTAGAATCTGATAAGCCTTGAGCAAATCCTGGCCGGTTTTGAACTGCCTTTTAATAATAATGAGTCTTGTTTTACTTTTCCTTGTAGGAAACTTTTGTTACTGATCAAAGCAGAATGCATAAAGACTAGAAAGCAAAGAAGATCGTAAATTTGAGAAAATAGCTGTTTCTAGGTTATATTTCCAGGCTTTGGTAATAAAGAATAATCATGAATTCAGTGAACTGCATTACCTTCATAACATGACAAAGGTTAAACCATTAAAAACCTTTTGATTTCAGTTGATATTGTAGATAATGCAATATAGGAAAGGTCATGAGATATTACCAAACCACTGTCTGAAGAACCTTAACATCTTCAAATTAGGACTCATAAGGAGGTGTGCAGTGGCATAAGGAGGACTGTGCTCCACATTTTTAATACCGGAGGATTGCTGCAAGTAGTTAATGGAAACTAAATATATAGCATATCTTTGTATTGATTCATTATATTATGCATTATGTATTACATTTGTTTTTGGCAGTACTAAGCAAAAGTTGTTTGAAATAAAGGAAATCTTTTTTATTTATGATAGGTCCTGATAATTTGAGATTATGTTCCTGAAGCCTGTCGGGCGCTGATGTGCAGCACAGATGGCTGTTATGGCAACAGGTGACAGAGCTGACATTGTGAGGGGAATGCTGATGAGATGTCATGGTAATACCGGTCCTGCCATGACTCACTCTAATTAGTTTATCAAATTTCAGTAACTATAACTATCTTTTTATTTTATGCTTCTGTGCTATTTTGAAATGTTATGTCCTATATTCATGGCGTTTAATAAAAAGTAACTGACATCCAGAGATCTGACAGCCAGATGTAAATAGCCTAATTAAACAGGTTTGAAATAAACCTTACAATGTATGTTCCACTAGCATAAAGGGTTTTGAAAACTGATAAGTGACTGATTCCACTGTGTAAAATCACATGAGGCTGATATCCATATTAACATTTTGAACTGCATTTTAAGATAATACTGTAAGTCATATCACTGACCTCCCTTCACCTTTTTAGCAGCACAGATGTTTGCTTGCAGTTCTGATTCTGTAAATCTGACACTTTAACACAATCCTTCTCCTTTTGTCACCCTTTAGAAAGTGTTGAGGCACTAGTCACTCCATATTGTGTGTTTGGCCATGCATGACAGGTGAGATGACAGGGCTTTGGCTTTCGGAGTAATCCAAGGCTTCACTTTCACCGGGGTGTCCTCATCATGGAGGCCCTGGGCTTAGAAAGCATTACGGGGTGGTAATTTCACGACAAAGGCTTTGCTGCCATTCTGTTGTCATCTGCATACTAACTGTGCTGAAAAAAAAGTACAACATGCACTGGGTTGGAGGTCTTATCACATGGAACTTGAAGGGATACTCCACCCAAAAACATGAAAATTCTCTCATCATTTACTCACCCTCAAGCCATGCCAGATGTATAGAATTTAAGTTTTTCAGATGAACACAAACAAAGATTTTTAGAAACAAAATGCATCTCTGTGAGTCTATATAATGCAAGTGTAAGGGACCTCCAAAGATGACGCTTCATAAACCATTGCTTCTGGCCAATGGTCATGCACGGTTTGAAGAGTTCACATTTGATATAAACATCAGCACATTGTGAAGCACGATGTGTTGTGAAACTCATGCAAGAAGTAATAGTCCTTTGTGCTTTCATGTCACTTCTTGCACGAGCCTCAGAACTGGCATATAAATCTAGTGTGAATTCATGAATCTGTTCAGAAGTTTAAGTTAAAATGATATTGTAAAAAAGTTTACAGTTAATAAAAGTTTAAAATAATTAATTTTCTGTTATTTTATTTATGAGACTTAGATTCAAAAACGTCTCGGTTACTTGTGTAACCCTCGTTCCCTGAAGGATGGAACGGAATACGTTATGTCAGTCATGACTGACGAATTTGGGATCTCGCCCGAGAGCCCAATCACCTTAGAGTGTAAACTAAACAAGCCAATGGATCCATATGGAAAACGCCACTATTGCTGACCCCCTCCAGTGCCCTGCGGAAGCCGGCAAGTCCCCCCACACCAGCTGGGGCGGAAGATAGGACAGCGGCTAGGCAGAGGTGTCCGCCACTGCTGTTCCATATAGTGGTACATTGGATACACTGGGAAAGCGTACCCAGTTGGGTCGCTACGGAAGCCACATCCCGCACATTGTGGAATTACACATATGGACTGGCCCATGGCAGTACTACATATGGAAGTCTCTGTGGTAGACTCAACCTGCCTGGGGTGAGATGACTACACAACAGAGATGGCAGAGAACGAATGCCAGGGAAAGACACGGGCTTACAGTGAGGGGAGCCGTACTGTGGAAGATGACACATGTGGGATCGCCCGAAGGGGGAATCACTACACACGGGCACCTAGCCCAGCACAAGGGCTGACCTTGGGCATGCACACGAGTGCTGAGTCTGGCGTCTGGTGCTCCGCCACGTCTGACCGCCGAGGGTGCGGGAGTAACTCCACCAGGGTTCGCCATGGGGACTGAATTGAGGAGCAAAAAAGTGCATGTATCCGGTCCGTAGAGGGGAATGGCTCAGCAAGCGTGATCGACACCGAGCCTGACGGTGATCTCGGGCGAGATCCCAAATTCGTCAGTCACGACTGACGTAACGTCGAACGTGACTGATTGAAAGGGAACTGGGGTTGTATGGATTACAGTCATGTTATCGTTTCTGTTTTGATTTCAGCAAATCAGTTCAAGTGAACGTAGACAACAAGAATAATATTCATTAACCTAGCAGCTCATTAATCCTTAATGCGTATTATACGTTCAGTTAAAATGACAAATAGGCATATGCATTCATACATGGTTACCAAGTTTTAATTCTAATTACTACGGCCATAATCCACACATACACGGGTGTTTTTATAAACAGAGTTTTTCCTTCTTCCATTTTTTAAAATAATCTCCATCCACATGAAAACACAAACGCATGCTATGAAGCACTGTCAAGAGCATGCCAAGCCAACAGGTGGCGATATAATCTCAACCGTAAAGCTATGTTGGCCAATCAGAAGCCTGAAAAAGTTTCCAGTAGGCGGAGATAACAGCGCAGGCTCCGACGTCACAAGCCAAAAACTCTGGTTTCGCTGTCTACATGACAACACTGCAACCGGAGTTTTTGAAAATCTTCACCCTGGCAGGCATTTTCAAAAATTTCGTTTTTTCAGTGACCCTGTTTCGTGGGCGTTTGCATGTTGACGACGCCAAACCGCTTAGAAGTATCTGCGGTTTTAATAACTGTTTTCGTGTGGACAGGGCCTAAGTTTCTCTCATTAAATAGGGTATGCCTTGATTATAATAACATCACAATATATAAAGCTGTGCCTTTTACAACATAGCTTTTATATATATAAAAAAATAGTATATCAGTCTGGCGAGTAAACTAAAAAATGTACTAGCCAATGGAAATTCTATTGCCAAGGTGTGTGTATAGGGATGTAACTATTCACTCAACTCACGATGCTATGATTCCCAATACTGATTTCCCGATACGAGTTTTTAATTTAATTTTTTAACAAAATAAGATTTAAGACAAATTATAAATTAAAAGGTGTCCTTTTATTATTTCTCAGATAAAATGCTGCATATTTCTTTGTGAAATGTAAATGTTAAATAATAAAACTAACTTGAAATTTTAAAGCAAATCCCAAAACAAATAATGAAATATTACAAATAAAATAAATCTCGTCATATAAACAAAGGTTTTGCCTGTGCTCTTTCTAGTGTTGTCACGGTACCAAAATTTCAGTATTCGGTACCAATACCAATGAAAATCCATGGTTCCCTTTCGTGGAACTTCGAACTGCGTCCTCTAGGGGTCGCTATGGGGAACGCCTCGTCGTGACCGTGTCTGAAGCATACATTGAAAAATCACCAACTTGTTGGCCGGCGACAGCCGTGACGTCACTACCGTCGCAACTAGTACAAAATAGGCGCCGGTAGCGCACATCATCACTTTCTTCGTCTTCACTGACCGTTCTGTTTGAAGCGTGCATTCCAAAAGCAAAGTAAGAGTATTTCTTTTCCTACTATGGCGAGCACTAGCGGAGCGTTTAGAAAGTGTGTACATCCGTGTCAGCGGTTTCTGACACCCGATGATTCACACGAGCTATGCGTTGTTTGTTTGGGCGAGGAGCACGCACGCGATGTCCTCGAGGGGGCAATTTGCGTGCACTGTGAGAGCTTTTCGCTGAAAAAGCTCCGTTCTCGTTTGTCTCTCTTCTCGAGTTGAGAGGGACAACCATCGGTTTCCCGCGGCTCGGGACCCGCCGCTGCTGAGGCACGGAGGAGAATGAGCTCGTGGGGATCTCAGGTGGACCTAGCCGATGAGGCTGAAGGGGGGGTTCCCCTCTTCCGCGCATCGGTGTCGGGCGAGAGACAGCCACTGGACGATGATATCCTCTCTCTAGTATCATCTGATCCAGGGGCCAGTGCTCAGTTGGGCCCAGCCCAACAAGAGCAGGAAATGGATGTGGAGAGTGAAGAAGCTGAGGCTGAGCTTTCCCAATCCACCTGCCCTGCGTATGATGAGCTCTTAGAAGTTATGGATCGCGCCACGGCAAGACTTGCCTTGCCATGGGAAACGGGCCAAGAAGGTGACGCCGCAAGGTCGTCTCGACGAGCGTTATCTGTCTGACCATAGCCCTCCAGCTCAGATGAGCCTTCCTTTCCTTCCTGATCTCCACACTGAGATCGAGAAGGAATGGGAGAGGCCGTTTTCCTCACGCGTATACCGGTTTCAGCATACGAGTTATGCGAATATCGAGTCAATGTGCGAAAGCGGCTATGGGATGATGCCCCCTGTGGAAGAGACGCTAGCCAGCTATCTCTCTCTGGGGGAGACGTCATCCCTCAAAACTCCCTCCTTGCCATCCGTGCCCCTTCAAGCTACATCTAAAATGAATGGCAAGGCATACGCAGCGGCAGGTCAGGCTGTTGCTTCGTTGCACACTATGGCGGTGCTTCAGGCCTATCAGGTTGACCTGTTGAAGGACCTGGATGAGGGGCAGGGCCTTTCCTCTGCCGGAACGGCTGAGCTGCGGCGCACCACAGACTTGGCCCTCCGGGCTACTAAGCAGGCAGCCTCGGCCATGGGCAGAGCGATGGCTGCTATGGTGGTGACGGAGCGGCAGTTGTGGGTGAACTTGGCGGACATCGGGAAGAAAGAAAGGGGCTTTCTTCTCGATGCCCCAGATTCGCCCTCTGAACTTTTTGGTACATACGTTGAGACAGTCGTCGAAAAGTTCAGGGAGGCGAAGGCGCGCACAGCGCATTCAAATCCTTCATTCCTCGAAGGTCCAGGTCTGAGCCCGAACATCCCAGGGGTCTTGGCCCGTCTCGGTTTGAGGATCGGAGACGGGCACAGAGGGCTAGTGTCGCGACTCGCGCCCCGCCTCCACCTGTGGGTGGGGGTAGGAAGTATCGTGGGTCGAGGGGAGGCAGGCGAAACCCGAGGGGTGAGACCTGGGCAAGGCACCAGCGCTTTCGTCCGGGTCAGAGTAATACCTAGGTATTCACTCTCTCCCGTAGGGGTTACAACATCTACCCTGTTCTCCCCTTCCTTCTAATTCCCCCTTCTATGACCACCATCCCCAGCTGACCGAGGTTAGCTGTAAAAAAAATTTCAAACAGTCTCCTACTGGGCCCATAATGTTATTGGTGGTTCTATGGCTAGATCATAGTAAACCGCCTGACCGATGGTCCGGTCAAAAAATCCCCGGACAGAGCCCCGGCAACAAGGCTCGTGGTGGGTGAGTATGATCCATATATCATGAGAGCAGGCATGCTAATGAGAGACTGAGGTGGTCATGTGTAAAAAATTTATAAAGTTACCTGCAGCGGATGATCCGGTCAGAAAGATCCTCGGAGCAGAGCTCCAGCACAGAGTCATGGGGTGGTACGATCAAATACAGATATCTTATACGAGGGCAGACCGAGATGGGTGCTGTGTGTGTTTTACCTTCCTATAGTTTTGCAGTGTTTCCCGGGACCTGTACGTTTCTGTCCCTTGCTAGACGCCCTCGATCAGGTGCCGTTGCTGGGCTCAGAGGCCAGGTGCTCTACTTGCAGTAGGCGTGTCACTCGTCGACATATGTCCAGACGGTAAGAAAAGCCGGGCTTCGGCTTCATACCCCCTGGATCATGCGGCCGAACACGGGCTTTTGCGGGAGCCTTCGTGAACATCAGGCCCCCGGTGCTACACTGCAAGGCACCTGGACGGGGCTACAGTGCCTGGCCACCCCGAGGGGCTTCCTGGCCGCCGGCGTACTCCTTCTTGCTGAGGCAACGAACGGGAGGTACGGGGGCATCACCAGGATCCTCCTGTGTAAAGCTGTCTTAGGCAGGGCGCCCATCACTACTGAGATGTGCGAGCCGGCCTCTTCCGGCTGGCAGCGATATGGTCGGGTTTCCATGAACGCATGGTAAATTTCCACGTAAAGCAAGGCTTTGCGTGAGTGGGGGATGTGCACGTGAAGCTGTGCGCATTTCTCTAAAATCCACATAGCTGGTAGATTGGCACGTGTTGCTTTGCCCATTTTCTAAAATTCCACTAAGTTGGTAAATGGGGATGGGATTCTTTGCCCATTTCTCTAAAATTCTGTGAAGGTAAGGGTTACGCGTGCTTTCTTCGTTCCCTTTGTTTCAGAGTGGGGTAACACCCCGGTACCCTGGGTTCCACTCAAATAGTGTGTCTTGGTCGACACACCCTAGAGACAGCACTCCCCTCACCTCTGAGGAGGGTGCTGGAGCTGTTGTTCCCGTCCGGCCATTACGTCCGGGTGACAATAGAACCCTAAGGAAGATTATGGTAAGAGTGCTCTTTGCGCACCTTCTAAAATCCACGTGCGTGGTAAGTGGGCACGTTATCCGTTGCCGCTTTTCTAAAATCCACGTAAGTGGTGGGTGGGCACGTTAGGCTTTGCCACCCGTCTAAAATTCCACCTAGGTGGTAGGTGTGCACGCTATGCTTTGCCACTTCTCTAAAATCCCACGAAAGTGGTAGGTGCGCACGTTTTCTTTGCCCACCTCTCTAAAAATCCTGTATGGTGAGGGTTACGCGTTTCGGACTTCGTTCCCTGTTTCGGAGAGGGTTAGGCCCCGATTTCCTGGGCTCCTCTCAACCAGTGTGTCTCAATCGACGCACTCAGGAGGCACTGCCCCCCTCGATATCAAGGGGTACTAAGAGGGTGTCTTCTGGCGAGCAGGATCCTCTCCGAGGAGTGGAATCCCTCGCTCCATGGGCTGTCCTCGTGGTAATGTTGAGCACTGCTCCCCTTTCATGAAAGGGTTACCTGGAATGGGAACAGTATTCCTCCGCTGAGGAGAAACGGAGGTGCCTCTTTCATGAGAGGCTTGAGCTCGCTGTCTTTCCAGAAAGACCTCGAACCAGCTGCATCAGTAGGATTGGGCCGTCCTCCGCCTCCCTGATGCGCTGGCGATGTGGCTAGCCTGCAGTATGCTACCCCTCTGATTTTTAATCATGCTGCTGGTTGGGGGCCCTCCCCTCTCGGTGAGAGTTGGGTTGGGCTCCCCCAGCTAGAATGAGCTACTGCCAGCCGGGGAAAACCCGGCATTAGTAAGGGTCGAGCCCCCTGGGCGTCTGAGGACCAGGTGTGTGTTCCCACACTGAAATTGTTACTAGCTGGTTCCGCTAGTTGGAACGTGCTGCGGGTCGAGTCCCCTTCTCGGTGAGAACTGGGCGTGTTGCTCCCCTAGCTGATAACTGCTAGCCGTTCCACCAATGGAACGTGCTGTAGGTCGAGCTCCCGCTGAATGGATGTCTGCTCCCTCAGCTACAGGTTCGCGGCTAGCCACGCCAGCATGATAGCCGTAGGTGAGACTGATGACTACTCAGAGTCCCATCTATAGGCTGCCCTCCAGAAGTGCCACGAGAACCCCCTAGAACGGTTGTATCCATCTACATATGGACATTCTAAAATCCACATGGTGGTAAGTGGGCACGGTATCTTTGCCCACTTTTCTAAAATTCCACGGAATTGGTAAGTGTGCACGTTCTACTTTGCCCACTTCTCTAAAATCCTATATGGTAAAGTTCAGCGCTCAGCTTCGTTCTCTTTTTTCTGAGTGGTCTAAAACCCCGGTTCCTCCTGGGACCCACTCCTCATGGTATCCCTGAATACCTGCTCTGACAGGGTGTTTCCACTAGAGGCCTGTTGAGACAGGTCCTTCTGCAAAGTGAGGTAGCCCTGGGTGACAGGCCAAGACTAGTAATTGATCCAATAAGTAGGCTCTTGGTCGTATTCCCTGGAAGGAATCCTTCATGATTCTAGGCCCTGGCGCCACCTCCGAGGAGGCTTTTTATGGAACAGCTGGTACGGGGGCCCCTGCCGTCCCGCAGTTGGGCACCGAGCCAGCCGCCCTCATTACAACGGAGGTTAATCTCGAGAGACTGATTCCAGTGGTAGACTACTGGTAGCCTGGGTCGGCTACCAATCTTGTCCCAGTGGGACCTCACACTGTGTGGCTCTAGTAGTGTCCCTTGGCAGCCTAGGCTTCTGGCCGTAGGGAGTAATGTCACTGACAGCCGTCAAAGTCCAGGACAGGGGCAACTCCCTAGCGATATGGGTGTAAATTTTGGTACTTATTGGCTCGCCCGGGTGGGGATCTGTCTTGCACTCCGTACTCCCCTCAGCATGGCGGTGTGGGTATACCGTTCCCCATAGTGACCCCTAGATGACGCAGTTCGAAGTTCCACGAAAGGGAACGTCTCGGGTTACGTATGTAACCATGGTTCCTGAGGGAACGAGACACTGCGTCTCTAGCTTTTTGTGCCATGCTGCGGACACAAGCGTCAGACGAAGAAGTGATGATGTGCGCTAACGGCGCCTATTTTGTACTAGTCGCGACGGTAGTGACATCATGGCTGTCGCCGGCCAAACAAGTTGGTGTTTTTTCAATGTATGCTTCAGACACGGGTCACGACGAGGCGTTCCCCATAGCGACCCCTAGATGACGCAGTGTCTCGTTCCCCTCAGGGAACCATGGTTACATAAGTAACCCGAGACGTTCGCTGTACCAATTTCGGTACCAAAGCAAAACACAAAAACATGCTAATTGAACAACATTTATTTGTATTAATAACGGTAAACAAAAATTAAATGTACAAAACCAATGCCATTCTTTATACTTATTTAAAATTGTGTTTAAATTTTTTCCACAAGTAATAAAAGTATGAAAAAAGTAAACAAGTTTTACCCAAAAGTTTTTGTGATGTTTCTGCTGCCACTGAAAAACATCTGTAAACTGTTGTCTGTTTTAGGGTTTGCTGGGGTGTTTCATGATCTTCCTCAGTCTGCAGCTGTAAAAGGAAAATATAATATACTTAAGTAAAGCAATGGGCTGACCAAATGCACATTAGATCATTGACACCAGCTAAAATATAACTTTTCTGTAAATAACAAACCTCAGCTTTTATAATAAATTTATATAAGATTACATATATATTAAGTCAAGTGTATATCAAATAGATAGAAACTGTAGTATTAAAAACACCTTACAATAACTGACTACACAATTAATCAATAGTTTATATAGCAATTTTTCTTCTTAGGGTTAATTAAAAAATTTACTAATACATAAATCACAAGTTCAATCTGTTAAAATTATTTAATGCACAATGAACAAACATGAATGATCAAGTGTTTGTATTAAATAACATTCACAAACATGAATTAATGTTGTAAACATATATTGTTCACTCACTGTAAGTTGATGTTAGATTACATGAAGTCATTGTAAAGTCTATACTGGAGATAAAATTTGATTGTACTTTTATTTAATTCAAACTGTGTTCATATCTAATTTAATGGCTTTTTAAAAACCTTTTATAAAAAAAAAAAGAGCCCAGAACTGTTTTTCTGACGGACTGATATGACATAAACACTGTTAACCATTTGTACATTCTCTAACACGCATATTTTGGATATACAGTTCATTTAAAAGCATGTAAAAATAGTAAATACCATTATGTCCTTCTGTTTTTACACTACACTAATTAATTTACGTTACACTAATAAAAGTTAGGGGCATTAAATAGTTAACTAAGAAACTACATTCTAATGCTCATTATATTAGCGTTAGCCGCGCTTATGCTTACAATTAACTTACGCTAACGGTGATGTTTATTTCAATCCGAAATTCAAATTAATATATGGAATAATATTCATAACAGAAGATCGAAATATTAAAAATAAAATGGAAACTTACCTGCTTGAACTCTTTCATTTGATCCGGGTGTCGGTCTTTAAGGTGTTTTGTTTGTTTTATGTGTTTCCTCCTTTTGAGGTCGCCATGTCTCAGTGCTTTTATGAAGATAACGCATCTGCGCACCTTTCGGATAGTGCATCAAGAACCGGGTTGACCGGGTACTTGGTATCACTGGTACTTAAAAAAACCTGGTACTGTAACGTTTTCATTGTTTTAGTACCGACTTGGTACCAAAGTACCAGGTCTTTTGACAACACTAGCTCTTTCCATTTCCAATCACTGCATTTTAATCATCATCCAAACAAAGATGCAACATACATGCAGAATGAGCAGTTTTTTATTTAAATTGATTGTATAACTTCGAAATGTGAGCAAAACCAGAAGGGTCTACTTTCGCTTTGTGAAACTAACTGCTAACACATCTGAACAAAAACAGCAGACAGGCTGGATAAATGTGTGAATCCACTCTCTGACAGCAGGTGGCGCTTATGGAACAGCAGCAATTCAGCATTTCCTTGGTTGCCAATGTGAACACAGCAGCGCTGCGCTTATGAACCCTACTTTAACATGCATTATACAGAGGCAAGATGAAAAAAAAAAAAAACCTTCTAAACTTTTCTGAAGACATTCAGTTCCCCTCAGAGATACATTCGTGCCCGCCAACTGTATCACGATTAATTTAACATCTCAACCGATTTGAATCGTCACATATTTTTATAGATTTTCAACCAGCTCAGGGTGCATCATTGCATCCCCACTCGCCAATTATTATTAGCCTGTTTTTTACTACTCATAGGCGATTGGGACTATCAAATGAAACCCCTAACGTCAGTGTCGACGTAACGTTGAATGTGACTGACTGAAAGGGAACCATAGTTCTCAGAGGATGAATGCAGGGGCATGGTCATTTGCACTTGCATCAGAACAGGGATCATTGAGTAACATACAGCGCCAATATATTTGCTGTCAGACTCATTATTTGAAAGATCAACACCTGCTCTCAGACTCTGTGTTCAGCAGGGGGCTGAATGTATTTTGACTCCTGTTGCTGCATCCTTTCTTTCAGTTTGCACACTCTGCCCAGGTCATCACACTCATCCTATTCAGTCATCAGCCCGCATAAACACATATACACCCACTTTTTGCCATCTTGTTTTCCTCCTCCTCCTCAATGTGACATTGAGCAGCCTGTTCTCTCTGCCCGAGACCAACACTCTCTAAAGCAATCTTTCTTCACGCTACAGAAACGTTGCTCCTGCCGAGGGAGTTTCAAAGCCACACGTGCGGCCTGGGCTTCACACAGAGTATGTGACACTAACCGCACAACAGTGCATGTGAGATGACTACTGTAGCATCATTAAGAGCGGTTCATTTGCCATAAATCCTAAAGAAAGTCCTGCTAATCCCTGCCGAGGAAGACAAGGGGAGTGTGCGACAGGCTGTGGATCAGCACGCTGTAAAAGTCATCACTTTTCACAGCCTTCGTGGCACAGGAGTTCTCTCACTCCACACCAAGCCATTAACTCCTCTTTATGGGCCACCATGGGGCCACAACTGTGGCCCATAATCCTCTCTGCCACCTTCACTTACCCTTCTTAACATCCACAGGCAGATCAGAGGACCTACTGTGCACTCTGAAAGTGCCATTTTGCTATAAAGCAAGTCTATGTTTGTTGCTTCTTTTTGTTTCTGATGATGATTACTGTCATACTTAATGGTCACCGAAGGCCCCAGTCATGTTTATCAAAATGGTTTTATGCAGTAAGTAAATATCTAAACATCCTTAAAGATATCTAAGTGAAAAAAAAGATGCTAGGACTTCTTGTTTTACATTTTTTTTCAATTGCTAACAAGCGTTTACCTATACTTAAAGTAATTTTTCTAAACTCTTAACACAGCAACTCACCTACATCACACTATTAGCTAAATAGTTAATTTTCTGGCCAAAACCGCATTTTGTTAAATAAGTACAAACTCTACATTTCAAAATGCTGATTACCTTTTCTACATATACTTACTCTATCAAAACACAACAAGCCCGATTCAAAAACGAGTCATTCGGTCAAAACATTAGCACTACTTTTCTACCCAATGGGAACGTATAGCACATTGACTGCCAAAATAGTTTATGGCTTTACAAAAACTCCATTACTTGGTTCTGCCTGCATATAGACAATATAAAAATCTATTGTTTTCTGTAATTTAGTTACCTTCAACTGAAACCCATTTTACATTTGTAAGTGTTGAATTTGTTAATTCTTGGCAGCAATCTGTCTAAAAGTCATTGCTTTTGTAAATGCACAATAGAAAAACATTAAATCTTTACCCTTTATATTCCATGGCAGAAATAAGCTTTCATAGGTTCCACATGTGTAAGGGGGAAAACAAACAAACAAACATAAAAATGCATAGCCTCGCTTACTCCTCTTACTCCTCTCCCTTTTTCTGATCCAACTACTCCTCTCCCTCCTACAACTATTCCTCTCCTTCTACCATGCATTATTTTCTCTCTCTCTCTAATTCTGTGTTGTTCTGCATCCACAAAACCAATTCAAATAGGTATTTTTTTTATTCTATGTTGATGTAATGGAAAGAGCATCAACACCTTACTATTTTTCCAACTGAGACTGGAATCAGCTATTTCTATGATGCTTATCAGTTGTTACAATATTTTATATAGAGAGATTTTTTCAATACTTTTGAGCTGCTGTTGTTGCACAAGTAGAGGCTTTACACTATATTTACAGTTTGGAACATTAGGTCTTCATTTCTGTCATGCTGTGTTTAAGCATTTGTAACAAAGTTAAGAGTGATCCATGATTTTGGTATGGGGTAAGTTTGTGTGAAAAGAAAATGTAAGCATCTTATAAACGTTTTAATTGACTGAATATTGTGTGAAAACGAATGAATTGTGCTAATGGTATGGTCCCAACAGACCAATGTTGTGCTAATTGTGTATAGAGTTTTGAAAATGTGACTACAGATTGGACTAAGGGATGTTAGCAAACTGTAAGATAAAATTCTATATTTTGAGTTATAGACTACCGTTTAAAAGTTTGGGGTTGATACGATTTTTTTATGTTTTTGAAAAAAGTATCTTTTGCTCATTTTATTTGACTGAATTTATTTGATCAAAAATACAGGGAAAAAAACATAAATATTGTAAAATATTACAATTTAAAACAACTGTTTTCTATTTAAATACATTTTAAAATGTAATTTATTCTTGTGATGGTAAAGATTAATTTTCAGTATCATTACTCCAGTCTTCAGTGTCACATGATCCTTCAGAAATCATTCTAATATGCTGATTTGGTGCTTAAGAAACTTTTTTATTATTATTATAATTATCAACTGTGAAAACAGTTGTGATGTTTTTTTTTCTTTGCTTGTTTGTTTGTTTTTATTAGTATTGATTAAGATAAAAATCTTACTGACCCCTCAAAAAAAAAAACAAGTAGGTCATATGTTAAATTATTTCAAGATTACATTTCTAGTGTAAATTAATGGGTTATTTTGACTGTAAAACAAAGTACAATGGATGACAGAATTTTTTACAGTGGAAAAAAAAAATCTCTGGCTAAATTAATTTATCACCGCAAAATAATGCCTCATGTAGGTTTATGATATCATGTTCACCATGATCACATTCAACATAAATTCAACCTCATTATCATCTAATATAACAATAAAGGAAACAGAATAGCTCACAGAACAAGTACTCTATATGGGCAAATTAAAGAGACAGAAGCTGCCTTTATTTATTTATTTATTTTTTGCTCAAACACAGCTGCTATACAACTTTTGCATTATCCATATGTTGCCATATGCAAGAACAAACTTTAACTTTATAGAGGAGGAATAGCTTGAAAACGCGAGAATTTGACTTTCAGATCTAGCCTTACAAACCTACTTTCTTCTCATCTTTCTATATCCCTCCTTAATCCACATCTATCCTCCTCTGCCATCTATCTTTCACACATACTGTTCCTCAGATCTCTGCTGGGTTCATGTACCTGCTGCTCTGTGTTGGAGTAGAAGCTGGCAGAGATGGCTAACCTTCGTGACAGGTGCCCTGCTTGGCACTGCTGCATACGCATATTGCTTTTCTGATCTTTAATGAGTAATCTACAGGCTTGACACTAATTTAAGTGCTTGCACTCTGCTTGTTTGCTAAAGATTTTAGAAGTCACATCAAGACGCAGTCAGTGAGACTTCAAAAACAGAAAGGCAATGCAGTAAAGGAAAACAGAATGACAGCACTGAGTCTCTTGAGCTGTTTGACTAATTTTCAGCCTGGAGTCACCTTCAATTTGCAGAAAACATGCTTCAGATGGCAAACATAATCTCACTGTTATCCGCAAAACTGTGTCTTGTACAAAACGCTGCCCTACTGTGCCTGCTCACAGCCATTTGGTCATCAATGTCAGAGAAAAACAGTGGACGAGCAAACTGAGAGGAAGCCTCACACACCATGTGTGTGTGTGTGTGTGTGTGTGTGTGTGTGTGAGAGAGAGAGAGAGAGAGAGAGAGAGAGAGAGAGAGAGATTTTAAAGGTACAATATCGCCCTCTGCAGGCAAAAATACAACAAACACGCTAGAGGGGAACGATTAGTATCTCAGACCTATCTTGGCTTAAAGGATATACATGTACAGGAACTATACAAGATAATACAGAAATTATGGAACTGTCATAAAAATAGAATCATAAGGGATTCCATGTTACTCATACAGTATCGGAGACAGCTGATAAAAGACTACACATAGACTAAAAGACTACACTCCCCACGTGCATCAATGAGCCTTGGGCGCCCATGACCGGTTTGTATGAACAATACTAAGTTAAAGTTCATGTTTGCTAAGGTCCCTGATCATTTCAATCCATTTTTAACTGTATGTGTGGCACATTCTCTCCCGAATGTCATACAGGCTACTACTGAAGGATGGGCAGTGTCAACCATATTGGATCAGAGAGCAGCAAACTCACAAGTCACAACCCCTAATGTTTCATACTACCGCGTGAGTGGAGAAGGATAGAGCTGCACCCCTGAGATCTCCAAATTAGGGTGGGAACTCCAAAACAGGGTAAGAGTTCAAAAACAGGGCGTGGCTTCTTCCATTAGACAGACAGGACACAAAGGCGTGAATTGTTTTCCCTAGCCAGTTCAACGCAAACTCCGCCCCACAGACGATTTTCAAGATTTCATTGGTCATGTCAATCACAGTGCTGATTTCCTACACAGTGCTACAACCAATACTAACCCCTAACCTACGCCCTACTAACATTAACAAATTAAATTGGCTGCTGGGCAGGGTTTGCACTGAATAGCGTGCTAAAGAAAATGTCGGTTCAGAAGGTAAGCAGTCACGAAGATCATGCGTTATGAGGTTGCCAAGCCACAGAAGCCCGTGCTTCGGCCGTCCATAACTCCCAAACTGTAACTCGCCAGACAACGGGACCTTTTTGGTTACACCCCAGCGTCACTGCCTCGTCCTACCCTGCGAATCTCAAGCCCCAGGAACCCCATCTGTCGCATAGAACAATGCGATACAGATAAACATTCTCACGCACCGAGCTGGAATGGCTCGCTGGAGAGATCGCGGGGGATTCACGCTTATATATAGGGGAGACCCGCAGCTTCACACTCGGCCCCTTCCAGAGATGCTTGCAGGGAAGGAACTGCATGTTGCTGAAGGAGGTTCTGATAAATATTTTCATTCACCATGTAGCTGTATAAGAGGCCCAACTCCTACTGTAGAAAATATCCCCCAAACCATGACACTTCCTCCTCCACCTTTCACTGACTTCTTTACGCACTTGGGCTTCAGTCTTTCCCCAGTTTGATGCCAAACTATTCCATCAGACCCAAATAAATTAAACTTGCTCTCATTACTAAAGTTAACTTTGGACCAGTTCTCCTCCCTCCACACAACATGCTTCTCAGCAAAGGTGAGCTTAGCCTTTTGACTCTTTCTGCTGATGAGAGGCTTGGTCACTGCAGAGTGCACTTTCAGTCTGTCTTCTCTTAAACATGCAGAGACAGATCCTTACCCTGTTTAGCACTGAACTGGCAAGCAATTCCAGCTGCAGTGCTGAACCAATTCCCCCTTGAGAGTCTCTGCATTATCCTGTCTTCTCGTGCATTTGTCTTACATGGACAGTCTGCATTTTTAGGGGACTTGAATGAATTAGTGTCAATGTAAACCTGCAATATTCAATAAATCACAGTTTTGGAATGACCAACTTCTCTTGCAATGGCTAAAAGGGTCACCACATGGCCTTCATCTGGACAACCTCCTGTCGCAGGATTTCAGTCACCTTAGAGCTGCCCACCATCTTGCAATCTCAGTGAAAATTGGAGGAATGCTGCCAGTTAAATAGAGTTTGTCATATAATTAAGGAAATTAGCACCAGGTGCCAGATTAACACCAATAACTTGGAGGTATCTGTAAGTGTTCTCTAATTTTGATCAGAGTTCTTTTTCAAATATCTAATTTAAGTTTTTTTTATACTGTGCTTCAGAATACAATTAATTGATAAAATATGCTTAAAAAACTGTCCTTCAACTCCTGTTGGGATAACATCAAACAGGACTAAGCAGTGACCTTGAAATTTAGGAAATTATTGGTTCTCTAATTTTGATCTCCTTGGGTGAGTGTGACGGCAAGCTGGTGATTTTCAGCATTTCAAATGTGACAGCTGTGCAGCTCTGAGTCTGCACTACTACAGAAAACAGAGTGATTTATGACTTATTACATAGTACTCTTAATATTTATTTAGATAACAATGGGCAATAAATAACGTTATGATTAGGATTTCATAGAGAATTAGGCTATTACAAACTTGGCCACAATTACATCCAAATAATTAATAAACAGAACAAAAAAAAAAAGGATTTTAATTTTACTTGCATCAAGCAATGTGAGTTAATTACCCAATGTTACTTAAACTCTTGAGACCCTGCATCCTCATATGAGGTACATTATATTTTAGTGAATTTCTCTTGAGACTATACATGCCACAGTTGTAAGTCTGGATGTCCTGTACAGAGCACATTCAGGGCTTTTCAGAGATACTAAATGTTTGGATGTTTCACTATGACCACTCCCTCTCTTTGGTCTTCAAAAATGTCTGATTTTAGTTTAGTGACACTCTTATGGAAATATGATCATATTTTGTAATTATCATTTAAATCCCCCCCCTGAAAAAAAAAACTCCTTTTTAAACTGTGTGTCATAAATCAACATCTCAGGAAAATTTTATGGGGTTTCAAATCAAAATATGAATTTCTGTTACGAAACAGGACGTTGATTTCATACATGTCCTCATATGAGGATACTGGGAGTAAAAGTATGTTTATTAGCATTTTGGGAGACATAACAAATTAACAGGGAAAGAAATTATATTTCTATATTCTATGGAATATTATATATTATTATGAAAATCTTGTCAATTATTACTCCTATTATTACACTTCTTTTTTCAACATGCAGTCCCAACAGCACTTTAATATGCAATTTAGATACAGTGTATAGATAACATTGTGCTTAATGAGAAAACCTGTTTATGACCATTTTACACACATTTTGCATGAAAAAAAATAGAAACATTCTGTTATATTATAGTTGAGAATTATCTTTATACAAAGTTTGGTAAAAATAAAAAAAATCCTGAAAACTAAAAATGTATTGGTGATTAAAAAAAATCAACTCTTTTTTTTTTGTGACATTAAAAAAAATACAAATTTTTTCCTAAAATGGTTTGCCGGGTCTCAAGAGGTTAATAAAGCCACATAGCAAATGAATGTGTGATCGATAAATAGTATTAGCCTATTAGGCTTTAGGACCCACCGGCAGAAACATAAATCGCCGCATGATCATGTTAATATATTGCGTGTAGGTGTGCTGGCTCACATTCCCCTCCCTCTGATTAAATTCAAATGCATATCGATAACGCCATTTATGTCTATTAAAATCTCTTATGAGGCCGCTCTTAAGATGACTCACGAAGAAGTAAGATGATGATATGTGGATATCTGTCGTTCACATGTTCATACACGGACAGCAAGATGTTTCTTTTCATACGGATACACAGGGAAGAGCCAGAGTTGTTTAGTCAGATGAAACATTAAGTAAACAAATACATGATTTCAATAGTAGGCCTATGTGGTTTGTTACTGGCATAAAGTTGGCTTGATGCTGGACGTTCGATATTCGCAAATTTAAGGACCGTCTCTGAAGTTACATATGACATTGGTATAGGTTACACGTTTCTAACTTAAAGGGATAGTTCACCCAAAAATGAAAATCACCCTATTATTTCCTCACCCTCAAGCCTATGTGTACATTACTTTATTCTTTCAGACGAATACAATCGGAGTTATATTTAAAAGTTGGCTCTTTCAAGCTTTGTAATGGCAGGATATGGTGGTCCAGATTTTTAAGTAAAATAATCTGCATACATCCATCATAAAACGTACTCCACTGTCTCCACATGGCTCCGGGTGGTTGAAGCTTCTAGAGATTACAGTTTATAAAGTTTTAAATATGGATATTTTTCTTACACAAACACATCTTCAGAAGGCCTTTATTAACCCCCTGGAGCCGTCTGGAGCACTCTTTATGATGGACGGATGCACTTTATTTTTCTTTAAAATCTCGACTATCATTCACTGCCATTAGCTTGGAAGAGCCAGGACATTTTTTAATATAACTCCGATCGTATATTCGTCTGAAAGAAGAAAGTCATATACACCTATATGATGGCTTGAGGGTGAGTAAATCATGGGGCAATTTTAAATTTGGGCTGAAATATCCCTATAGCCTAGCATTTGAAGAGAATGGCTTACAGTCACACAACCAACTATATTCTTATATGAACGTAATATATTTTTAAGAGAAATGTTAAAGCAGATGTATGCGTTGGCATTATGTGCAAGACTCTGAATAATAATAATATAGGCCTATAATGCATTTCAGCTTCATGATCTGAATCCACATATGGTCAGGAAAGAAGTTGTATTTTACACTTGCTGGTATTTTAGTCTTCTCTATTTAAGCAAAGGTTTTAGTCTCATACATTGTCATACTTTTAGCTGTCTATACTAAGCTAACGCTATTTACAGTGTTGCGAATACATGCACCTGCTATCTGGTGTTATAATTATATTTTACCATTCATTTTGTCATGAGAATCCACATATAAAAGGTTTGAAAATAATTAAATTAAATTAAATTAAGGTCACTTTTTTGGTCTTGACTTACATTAAAAGCAGTAGACCTAAAAAGAATTAAATATGTACACAACTGAATAAAAAAATGTGTATACAATTAGTAACAAAACAGTTTTATGAAATTGTGAAATGCACAAAGTCACTTGTGATGACACTAAGCACAACTGCCAGTATGATGGTCTCAGTGACACGTGTAGCAAAGCAGAAGACTTTGTGTAGAAGGGATTTTGATGCAGTCAGAACCTGTATTTGAAGTCCAGCTCCAGGAAAATCTCTCTCTGTCATTTCCCATAACTCTGCACACACACGTCCCCAGAGCTTAAATATGGTAGGTTTCTGCCTGCTTGGTTGTTCCCTTGCCCAGATCTGAACGCAGTGAGTGTGTTTTGATCTAAGGAGGACTGGAAAACTAAGATGCATAAGCTTAATAGCTCTAAGTAATGTGCCTCAACACTTAGGTAAAATCTGCTAGCTATGTTTTGTTGTTGATCACAAAGAAATAATGCAACAGAAATAAAATCCCTAATTCTCATAAAACTTTAAGACAATGTGGCAATCATATATGACCCAGATATACACTTGTTTTTTTTCTATTTTGACTTCCTTTGACTTTTTTTGTTTTTATTTTGAGCTTTTTTTTATTCTCACCCCTCACAGAATCATTTTTAGATTTTAGATGTTTATACCCAGCTAACAGGGAACGTTCTCAGAGCTTTAGCTAACATTCTGGCGAGGTTCTCTCAAAGTTTTGAACAATTTTTAATAGAATGTTTCTGCAGTTATCTGGTCTTGTTCTCAAAACTTAAAAAACTGGACATTTTGAACGGTTCGAAAACATTCAGAAATAATGTTTAGCAAAAACGTTAGAAAAAGAAAATTCTCCGAACATATTTTAGTTAGCTGGGAAAACATTATTTAGTGTATATTTATTAAACAATTTTCCTATTGGAAATTGTTGGCTACTCCCCAAAATGTAGGTGAATTTACAATCCCCGTAATGAAGTCAAAAAAAGAATTTCTAATCTTATTTAGGCTTTGTCATATACAGCCAAATTATTCAGTTTGGTGTTCATTTATTAGATGAACACCATTATACTCTAAAGCTTGGAGGAGTGATCACATCCATTAAAGATGAATAGCCTGCCAATATTCTGCACTGTTCACAAAAAGCAGCTCTTCCTGATCTTTACAAAAGTAAATAACTCTCTTCTCTGCTTCCCCATTATTCTTACCCCATTTTCTTCTCTGTCTGTCTCATGTCATGATCTGATCAATGAGAGGGCAGGATGGCGGCCTCCACCCCATGGCCCGGTGTTTTCTGTTTCCGTCTGTGTTAGGAGGGGTGTTTCCTCCATCTCTGTCTCACTTTACATCATGCTCACATTCAGGATTTTGCTTCCCATACAGTCAGGCCGCAGCAGGTTATAGATGGCGTCCATTTGTCAACACTCATGACAAGACCTTCAAAAGCACCTCTGACTGTGGTACAATCTATCATATCTTTAAATAAATACTCTGATTAGGCCTCTCAAGGCTAGAGTTTGTTTGCAATGTTGTATCTAGTGTATGAGCTGAAATAAAAATGTTAAAATAAACATATATAAATAAATTGATAGCTTTGTTTATATTTGCAGGTTTTTGTTTATTTCTTTAAAATCAACCAGACTGTCAAAAGCCAGTGTGCCTGGTTGTGGTCAGCAGATTTTTAAGACAATAAATCACTATGGTCAATTGTTGTCTAATCACATTATTTTTCATTTGTGATCTCAATAATAAAAATGATCTCAACTATTTAAAAAATCAGCCATAAAGGAAACAGATTTAATGATGGTTTTCTTGCCAGATTTATTTGGCATATCACAGTTATTACTCTGAAACTGAATTAATCTCTTTAATTTGATTTGACTGATTTGAAGCAGCATTCAAAGAAAGCCTGCCAGTCAGAAAGTCAGTAACAATAGTCCAAAAAATGTTTTCTCTATACAAAAACAACATTCTCATAAACACATTGGAAAGTTAATGAGATATTTGTGCATCTGATCCAGTACCATTAGAAGTGAACACATGCTGATTATTGCCTTCGGCAAAAAAAATGTGTGAAGTTCCCTCTATTTGCCTTTCACCGTTTGTTAGAATTATCTCAAGTCACAAAGTTAATTAGGTATAAACACCTCTAGATCTTACAGCTTTGTGCACAGAATATGAATAAATCTAATATAATGTAATTAGGTCTGTCAATAAATTAGAGATTTTAATTAAATTAATTACACGATGTGCTGATTAATTAGTCAAATTAATCACTAATAATCACATAGCCTAACGGGATTAGAAAAGCATACATGTATGAAAGGAATAGTTCACCCAAAAATGGAATTTGCTGAAAATGTATTCACCCTCAGGCCATCCAAGATGTAGATGAGTTTGTTTCTTTATCAGAACAGTTATGGAGAAATTTAACATTACATCATTTGCTCACCAGTGGATCCTCTGCAGTGAATGGGTGCCGTCAGAATAAGAGTTCAAACAGCAGATAAAAACATCACCATAATCCACACGACTCCAGTCCATCACTTGTGAAGTGAAAAAACTGTGTTTGTGAGAAACAAATCCATCATTAAAGCATTTTAACTTTAAAACAATTGTATGGCCAAAATAAAGAGTCGATAATTTATAATGCGTCCTCCAGTGAAAAAGTCCATGTTGTCCACTTGCTTATGAACAGTGCTTAATCTGTGCATATGTCTCTGCTGATTTAGACGAGACAGCTTTCTGACTGGTGAAAGCAACAGAGGACTTGTATTTTAACAACGGTTTGAATGTTTTTTTTTATACTACAAACACAGCTTTTCACTTTACAACAATACTTCATTTATGAGTTGTGTGGATTACTTGTGGATTATTGTGGATGTTTTATCAGCTGTTTGGACTCTCATCTCATTCCCTGCAGAGGATCCATTGGTGAGCAAGTGATGTAATGCTAAATTTCTCCAAAACTCTTCTGATGAAGAAACAAACTCATCATCTACATGAATTTTATTAATGATAGTCCTGATTACAGGTGTATCACAGATTAGGGTTGTGTTTACAAATTAGATTAAATCTTAAACCACCTTTATAAAAATTGTTGCTTAAATGTATGCACACTTCTCTCGTAGCATTGCAATCAAATGGAAACACACACGGTCGATTTACATACAATTACCTCTCCATTTTTATTCAGATCATTTGCATGTGTTCAAAGAGCGATTTACAATTCAAAAATTCAAAAGTGGTCGTTTGTTGCACCAACCCACAGCATTCACAGAGGTTCTGCCCTGTTTATCTTCTGGAGATGGACAGGTGGCGTTGTTTAAAGAAACCTCATTATTTTTCTCAAGGATGATAAGCAGCTCATTAGAGGCAGCGAGAGACCAATGGGGTGATTTTAAATAGTGTATTTGAGGAGCCACAATGCCGCTGTAAAGTTCACATTTGCATTACGGTGAATGGGGGCACACCTGTTCTCCTGCCGCAGGCTCCTCCATGGGGGAAGTGAAAAGAAAGAGACAAACAGATACTGGAGTGAGTCACCGAGTCTTAGCGTTTGATTTCCAGCTGCAGTAGAAACAGAAAGTCACTCTGAGGTGGTTTCCAATTGTTCTGGTTTTAATGTGTCACATTCCGTCCCACATGTGACAAACCCAAACCCTCACTCCCCTTTTCTCATCTTCCAGTTTTCCCCATGCTTGGCCTGCTGTTTGTGTCAGGACTGATAGCGTAATTGTGCGTTAGATAGCAGTTGTATTGACAGGTTGCTCATTAGGAAATAGAGGACAGCTTGTGACACTATAACAAATTCCTTGTATGTGCAAACATACTTGGCAATAAAGCTCTTTCTGATTCTGACTTCTGATCATGACGGAATCCCCGCAGAGCACTCAAATTTGTTTACCGCATTTTATGGAGACGGACGCTAAGAAACTGGGCCCTAATGATCTGTATCTAGTTTCAGTCTTGGCAACTGGTGTGTTGCCATGGATACAAGAATCTGAAGGTGAGGGGTCGTTAAGTGTGGAGACTTAAATAGCCTATTTGCTGATCTTGACTTGCCCCAAACTATGTTAGTGAGTGGGGGAAAACGTTTTTATTTTATCTGGTCATGTAATATTTTTCAATGGATTAATTATACAGGTCTTTAGGTTCAATGAGTACTTTAAAACTGAATAATTTGGTAGGGTAAAAATTTATGTTTTTTTGTTTTCAGAATATGCAGATTGCAGAATGAGCCAGTCTCAACACAACAAAGGCGTACTAGAGTACTAAAGCAGTTCCAAAACAAGTCAAATAATAAATGTTATTGAACAAATCTGTTTAATGAGTGATTTATTGACTTAAGCCTAAATTATACTTTGGGTACAACTGATGGACACTTCGGGCTCCCATGATCCTTTGCGCAGATTCTTTGCATGATGACGGCGCCTCTGTGTGGTGCAGAAGAGCACTTCAAGAAACAGTTGTTTGGTCCCCTACACCCTTCAACCCTTCGAAACTCTCACTCAGGAGGGTAAACCCTTTGAAGGGATTAGGGCATAGGGATGAGCCCTTCCGAATGGAACGCAGGGACAATGTTGTGTCAAATTCGTCCATCCACCCTCATCCGCAGTTAAGTATTCCTTGAAAGCTGTGCAGAAGACGGAGTGGAACGTGGAAAAATAAGCATGGGCTTTCTCTCATGAAGTGGTCACTTGATTCGTTCCTGAATTAATCATCCTGTGTCCCAATGTGCCTACTTATACTACGTCCTTAAAATATGTACTCTTTTGGTGAAGAAAAAGAACACACTTTTGAGTGTGTAGTCTAAAATGTATTTATCTATTTATTATTCTATATTATTTATTATTATTAATTATAAACAAATCTGAATACAACCAAATGGCATTAGTTGCATCCAAAAAAACGATTTCTGGCATGGCAGGCTCATAGAACCATATTGTTCCAGATAAAACATAACATTCCAATAAACAAAAAATTTAATAATAAATCATGCCTTTTGATTTTCATTATACTACGGACATCCGCCCATGTTTGTAAGTTTTTTTAACACATTTTATTCCGACTCCTAGCCAAAACACTAAAGGATTGTGGGAATATTAGCCATTAAGCAGGGGTCTCCAACTCGGTCCTGGATGGCCTGTGACCTGCAGAGTTTTTTGCAGAAGTGCACTTTTTCTCCACACACCTGCCTGGATATTTTTAGCATGCCTACTAGACTTTGATTGTAGACCATCCGGACTGTTTGGCATCTCTTTTCAACATACTTGCTTGGACACCCTTATTCTATCTTCAACATACTGTCAGTATGGATAGTATAACATTGGGTATGCAGGTTAGTGTGTTTGAAAGAATCGAAGCGAATGAGTCAGACTCACACTCACCTCACTCTGGCGTAACAAGTGTAAACTGCAGAAAAAATCTCCACCACTAATACACACAGACTGACAATAATATAGTACACAAACTTGAGAACTGTTGTATAATATATATGTATAAGTATAAAGAGAGAGATGCATGCATAGAAGATTGTTGCTGTGGCATGTCTGCTCACACAAGTAGGCTACAGAAAAATACCCCTTTTTGACCGTGCCCTTTAATGACTGCCACATATCACCCAATCACATTACAGTAATATTGATGCCATTACCCACAATGCATGCTGTTTTGGCACCCCAGCGCAGCTTTAAAATAAGAGAACACAAAGGCAATAAAATCCACTTATGAAGACGTATGGTGATGAAGTCAATAATATTATATTCCATAGTTTGAGGCTCTAATGATAAAAGAGCTCATTCAGGAAATGCTGCTAAAGTTATTTTGGAGAAAATGCATTGGAAGTTGGAGCTTGCTTTGGTCATTAGAGTTTCTCTCCTGGATTCCTTGTGCCTGCAGCCTAATAAACTCAGCATAAACTCAGCATGCTTTCGCAAAATTCTCCACAGGTCTTTAGATGTTAGTGACAGACTACAGAGCATCAGTAATTGAACATATGAGCATTATGAAGGATTTTTTTATCATCTGAAATTTCACAATGTTGTATAATGTGCTCTTATACAGAGTTATTATACAGAGTTAACAGAGAAATTGTTATTTAGAAGGACATCTGAATATTATTCATGAATAATATGCCAATTCAGTAAGAATGCTTTCTGTCACCATGCAAATCTCCCAAGTGTCCTATTCAGATTGTTTGAGTTATATGCACTGCACTGGCAATAATGGTCCATTTTCAAGCAAGGAAACCTCGCCTCTACCAGATTGTATGTCTGCACTCCGCGTAGTTTTTTTGAGCCCATTCATACTTGTTTCAAAATGGTCCCTTGTGTGCCATTATCAACACATTACCGGAGATTCTATTAAAAGGTTTGCTCACCCCAAAATTTAAATTGTCATCAATTATCTACACCCTTATGTGATTCAAAACCAATGTTCAGCACACAAGGAGATATGAAATGCATGGATGATGTATTTTTGTATGCCAAAACCTGGAAATGTTAGCATTTACGGTTCCATCGTCCTAAAGTTAATGGTTCATGATGTTGAACAGGAAATGTCATCTCATTATTCTGCTTTTACAACCGTATTGGGTTTACAATCATGCTCTTACAAACAAATTCAAACTTTCAGGGAAAATACAGAGTTCTGGCATGAAACTCTAAATGGCACAGTCCGATAGTCTAACTCATCTGACCTAATGACAGCATTATCACATGGCACAGCTGATTGGTAGCCAATGAGCTCGGTGCTCAAAATTCAAATATATGACTAGTGTTTGCTGCAGCAGTTGCAGCTTGCTTCACAACAGCTAAGATAAGTGAATACTCTTCTAATCCATATCGCTGTGTATATTGCGTGATTGAATTAAAAAAACTATAATCAAGTTTAAACTAAGTGTCATATTAGCAGTTTGCATTGTATGCAGCAGCAAAATATTAAGCATATTAACAGCAGCATTTAGCATCTGTGTTTATAAAGCCGGAGCAAAATGCAGTTTAGAGCATATGCAATCCCTCTGAGGACACGCCGATAGTAACAGACATAAAACAGGTTAAATAAGCATTCTTGTGTATGCATTTCAAAGGGGGTTTACCATATTAATCAGCGATTATCCCAGTGTTCACATTCATTATTTCTAAGGTCGATGTTTTCATTGTGATTGGTGTGTGGGGGGTGAAATGTGTTTGTTATTCAGCTCTGCCCACAGCATCATAAGCACTGCTTATACAGTCATAAGCAATGACAGTGTTGCGTAGCACACTGCAGATCCTATCTACAGCTGTGGGAGTCCCGAGGGAAATCATTAGGGTCTGTAGTTCGTATAAATGGTCTTGTGCGACGTGTGCCCTCGCTGGCTGTTTAATTGATAAACGGAAAGAACTTTTATAGTCACCTTTATTCAGTTATTCAGTCAGTCCACCCAGGGTTTTGTGGCACTGTAACTCTGAACTTTTATCTGCACGAGAGAGTAAATGGCATTCATCGCTAACTTTGTCCATCTCATCATTGGCCGAACATGACATAACAAGCTGTTATGATGCTGCGCTGGGACTGATGAAGTGGAAAAGTAACAGCAGTGTCTCAATGACTAAATTATATTTTGCTCAGAGTGGGTTCTGTGGTCTTATCTATCGGATTGGCACATATACAGTGGGTACGGATAGTATTCAGACCCCCTTACATTTTTTCACTCTTTGTTATATTGCAACCATTTGCTAAAATCATTTAAAGTTAATTTTTTTTCCTCATTAATGTATTCAGACCCTTTGCTGTGACACTCATATTAACTCAGGTGCTGTCCATTTCTTCGGATCATCCTTGAGATGGTTCTACACCACCATTTGAGTCCAGCTGTGTTTGATTAAACCGATTGGACTTGATTAGGAAAGCCACAAACCTGTCTATATAAGACCTTACAGCTAACAGTGCATGTCAGAGCAAATGAGAATCATGAGGTCAAAGGAACTGCTGAAGAGCTCAGAGACAGAATTGTGTTAAGGCACAGATCTGGCCAAGGTTACAGAAACATTTCTGCTGCACTTAAGGTTCTAAGAGCACAGTGGCCTCCATAATCCTTAAATGGTAGACGTTTGGGATGACCAGAACCCTTTTTAGAGCTGGCCGTCCGGCCAAACTGATATATCGGGGGAGAAGAGCCTTGGTGAAGAGAGGTAAAGAAGAACCCAAAGATAACTGTGGCTGAGCTCCAGAGATGCAACCGGGAGATGGGAGAAAGTTGTAGAAAGTCAACCATCATTGCAGCCCTCCACCAGTCGGGGTTTTATGGCCGAGTGGCCCGACGGAAGCCTCTCCTCGTGCAAGACACATGAAAGCCCGCATGGAGTTTGCTAAAAAAACACATGAAGGACTCCAAGATTGTGAGAAATAAGATTCTCTGGACCCCCCCCCCTCCTGACGAACCAAGATAGAACTTTTTGGCCTTAATTCTAAGCGGTATGTGTGAGAAAACCAGGACTGTCCAATACAGTCCCAACAGTGAAGCATTGTGGTGGCAGCATCATACTGTGGGGTGTTTTTCAGCTGCAGGGACAGGACGACTGTTGCAATCGAGGGAAAGATGAATTCTTTCGGCCAAGTACAGGGATATCCTGGATTAAAACCTTCTCCAGAGTGCTCAGGACATCAGACTGGGCCGAAGGTTTACCTTCCAACAATACAATTACCCTAAGCACACAGCTAAAATAACAAAGGAGCGGCTTCACAACAACTCTGTGACTGTTCTTGAAATGCCCAGCTAGAGCCCTGACTTAACCCAATGGATCATCTCTGGAGAGACCTAAAAATTGCTGTCCACCAACGTTTACCATCCAACCTGACTGAACTGGAGAGGATCTGCAAGGAGGAATTGCAGAGGATCCCCAAATCCAGTTGTGAAAATCTTGTTGCATCTTTCCCAAAAAGTCTCATGGATGTATTAGATCAAAAGGGTGCTTCTACTAAATACTGAGGCAAAGGGTCTGAATACTTAATACCATGTGATATTTCATTTTTTCTTTTTTAATATATCTGCAAAAAAGTCAACAATTCTGTGATTTTCTGTCAATATCGGGTGCTGTGTGTACATTAATGAGGAAAAAAAAAAACTTAAATGATTTTAGAAAATGGCTGCAATAACAAAGAATGAAAATTAAGGGTTCCTTACTACTTTCCGTACCCACTGTATCCTTTTTGTTAATTAAACATTACACATAGTGCGCGTCTAAATAGACTGAAGCCAGTCGGCGTGGTAGCCCAGGCTCACATAGTCCTAGGCCACTATTATTAAGCCGGTCAGCGTGGTAGCCCAGGCACACACAGTCATAGGCCACTAGTGTTGCCGGTCGTCGTGGTAACCAGCTCACATAGCCATCATCCAGCTAGCTAAGCCATTCGGCGTGGTGGCCACGGCCACATAAGCCATATGCCACTATTGTTAAGCCCGGTCTGCAAGCTAGCCCAAGGCTCCACCTAGCCATAGGCCGCTATTGTTAAGAGCCGGTCGGTGTGTAGCCAATGCTCGACATAGCCAATCCAACTAGCTTAAGCCATCGGCATGGTAGCCAAGTCTCACATAGCATAGGCCCACTATTGTTAAGCCGGTCTGCGTGGTAGCCAAGGCTCACATAGCCATAGGCCATTATTGTTAAGCCGGTCTGCGTGGTAGCCAAGGCTCATATAGTCCTAGGCCACTATTGTTAAGCCGGTTTGCGTGGTAGCCAAGGCTCACATAGTCTTAGGCCACTATTGTTAAGCCGGTCGGCTTGGTAGCCAAGGCTCACATAGCCATAAGCTACTATTGTTAAGCCTGTCGGCGTGGTAGCCAAGGCTCACATAACCATAGGCCACTATTGTTAAGCCGGTCTGCAAGGTAGTCAAAGGCTCACATAGCCATAGGCCACTATTGTTAATCCGGTCGGCGTGGTAGCCAAGGCTCACATAGATAGTAATACATGCAGTTCACATGGCTCTTCGGAGCAGCAGCAGTACATATGTCTTGGCAAAATAGATCTGATTGTTCTAGGGGGTTTGTCTTGTTTTGGCTATGAATTTTCCCGATTCTCCTGCTTGGTGGGGGGTTATTTCTGTTGTTATATTGGCCGCAGCACTATTGCTTACATGTTCACGCAGCAGCATGTTGGGATGTATTGGCATAGCAAAGTTTTCGCGGCCCTAGGGAAACCTTATTTCTCTGGGACCCACACTGGTGGCTAGGTCCCTAAAACCAATTCCTATAACTACCCATTGCGAAGGGGCTAATGTCACCTCAGGGTCCACAGTTCATCGGTTGCCGCACAACCGCACTCGCCCATCAAGAGTTGTCCCGCGCCGCATCCTGTTGCGTTGGGTCCCGCGGTACTCCAGCGGGCGGTGGGAGTGCAGGTCTCTAGTCCACAGCCTTTCTTGTCTGATGAAAGTATTTCTAATTAAACGTAGCAACATACTGACTGGCATAATTGTTCTTAAAGCAAGTTCATGACTCTATTACATACCATCCTCCAATCTTAATTTGAAATTTTTTTTTAGAGATTTTTTATCTGTTAGAGAGTCAACTTTTTCCTGAAGATGAATAATCTTCTGCTTTTTTATCTCTATTGTCTGTTTTGCTTTGTCAAGAGCAATCTGTAAAGTGGGTACACCATATAAAAAAGAAATAAAATATGTAACTTGGCTGAAAGCAAAATTTAAAAAAAAAATGTCTCACTTGAATTAGGCCTAATTCAATTATTTATTAAGTAACATTAATTCATGACTTGTTAATGTATCATTATGTCATGACTTGTCTTGGAGGGGCACATCTTTAAAATGTTATCAATTACACATGTTCTATACATATTCAGCTCATCTAAATCAGATATTTGGTGCTTTTCGGTGGTTTGTAAAGAAGTGGAAGAGCAGAGGTCCTGTGGCTGCATTTGGATGGAGAAGGAACTGAACAGTAGGAGGAAAGTTGACATTTTGAAGGGGCAATAGTGACCCAAAAGAAGAGCAAGAACACAAGACAAACGTCTGATTGCAGTGCATTATTATGATACAAATATAGTAAACCAATCCATAACATAACCAAAGTGATAACCATCATCTCTATGCTAACACTGATTTTAATTTGGAAAATTGCACCTGCTTAATGAATACGTTATTGTAGCACGGGACGGCAGCAGTGGAATCACTCAAAACAGAATGAGATGAAATTGTTTTTAATTATGAATGCATCATTGTGTGTTGGATGAGTTAGGTTAAACGTAAATATTGCAAGAAATCCACTGTCGTTCACTGATGTTTGTGACAACTGCAGTTGGCAAATTTATAAACAATTTTACATTGTGCCATTTTCATACATCTTGCTTCTAGAGCATGTTTGATTTAGTTTACCCCAAAGTGTTAATTAATACATTAACTAACATTTAATTAAGGTAGTGTTATTCATGCAGTAGTTCATATGACTCATGTTGTAGTTAAGTTAGTTCTTGATTAATACACTTCTTAACTCATCATTAGTTCATAGTCAAGTAATTATTAATTCAGGTATTAGTACATGATAATTCATGTACTGTTATTGTAAAGTGTTACCTTATTTTCTGCAATGATCCAAAAACCAATGGACAAATGTGATGCCAGGGGATGCTAACTTCCAGGTTGGACCACAAAAATCTGTCATCATTGCAGAGCTCTATAAGCTATACAACAAAACTGGCACCATGAAAGTAGTCTGTATTGTTGGTTTATATACTATGTCTTTTGAATTATGAATATTTTATTTAATTGGCTTGTTTCTCAGACTAAGCTATTGTATGGCTTCAAAACACTTGGCAAATTGTGCAAAAATATGTCTCACATTAATGGTGCGTTTTTGATTAAACTGTTATGACTATGTATGTTTGTGTGCTGTATTCTGCTGTTCTGAGGACACAGTGGCCACACTAATGTATGCAATTCATTAATTATTCATTTCAAGTTCTGTAACTAAAACTGTTCACATTGAAAAAATGTGTGCTGTTAAGTGCTTTTCCCCAAGTATTAAACTTCGGCGTGTTACTTATCCCACACTCTTCTGTGCTATGGATATGAATGATACCTCAAAACCTTGTGGACAATAAAAGGAGTGATAAAATCCAATAAACCAGTGGTTCTCAGACTTTTTCACTCCAAGTCAACAAAATTCCCCATGACTTTTCCAGCTGTTTTTGGGTTACTGGATAATGTTTAAGGATAAGGATTTGAAAAATATATTTTTACCTGATGAAATATTTTAGGCTTCCAATAAAAAGCATATAAAATCATTATAAAAAAATCCTGTGTAGTTTTAAGATTTTATTCAGTTACATTTTCCAGTTCTAGAAATCCCAAAAAATTATTCTACCTCATAAATCCAGAAACATCTTGATTTTTAGTTGTTTAGGCTTATTTTAATGCTTGTTTTGTCTTATTTAAAATCATTTTAGGTCATCTTGAGGCTGCACTGCAAGTTTGCTGAGGCCACATAGTGGGCCCCGGCACCCTGGGGCCAGGTGCAAAAACATAGCCATGTTAAGACTGTCCCCCCCCCCACCCACCCCCTTTAAGATATTTTTCCCACTACGATAGACAGGCCAATCTACCATTTTTATAACAGAATAGAGTACTAAAATTAAGACTGATAATTAGGATAACATTTTCTAAAACCAGCCCTTGCACCTACTTTACCATGACCAAGATTAGTTTACACTGTTCTACCCAGTGTCTTTGTCCCCAGTACTCCAGGCCGTATCAGATATGTGCAACCCAGTCTCATGGCAAATATGTACCTGGGGGCCATTTTTGCAAAGACGCTAAATACGTAACCAATAAGTACATATTACTGCGTTTCCAAAAATGCACACTAGAGGCAGTAAAACTCAACACCTTTTAAATATTGTCACACAGAGTTATGATTTACAGATTTTTTCGCTAAAAGCGTAATTTTCGCACAATTAATTGAAGAGTATTATGTTGTGACTTCAAAATATTTTTAATATGCTGGGAAATTTGAAAACTGATGCTTTTGAACGTTAGTAGCGCACATATCCAGCTTCATATTAATGGGTTTTCATAGACCATAGGTTTGTTCGGTAGCTCACGGAGTACGGAGACGTACTTGAGGGGTGAGGAGCACCGGTACGAATCCCGTGTAACTACGGTTCAACAAAACAGTTCAAATCTGCATATAAGTTAGTTAAAATGGCACGGTTGCATCAAAAAAATGTGTTTTTATATCAGTTTTGCATTTGTTAACACTATCGGGTAGGTTTAGGGTTGGGTTTGGTGTAGGGCATATTTCCAACACGATAGAGCATTAACTTTTAGCGACAGTACCCGGATATTTGAATTCTGAACCGCCGCAATACGTACCAGAAGCAACACGCAATAAAAACACGGCAATACGTACCTATATCAACGTAATAAAAACATGCCAGGGTTGACGTATTGAACCCGTGTTTTAGCCCCACTCAGTGGTCATTTGAAACTGCTGCGAAACGTGCAGTAAGGTATGTAAAAACGAGGTTGCAGAAATGTACGCAGAGGTAAGTATTTTTATGAGACTGTGTTGCATAATGTTTGTCTGATTGTTGAATGAGCTTAAGCTTTGAGCTTGTTTCCCTTTATGGCATTTGGCATCTTTCATTTCACCGGCAAAGTTGTGAGATCTTTATCACTTAATAAAAATAAAAAAAACTCTGAACCCCAAGATAATCGATTTACTAGAAATTTTTTGGCAGTGTTTTCAATGCATGGCTTATCTAACAAATGATGAAAAATGGTAATTGGCGGACCTGCACATCCCAGGGTGGCAATTTGTGGCCTAATGAAGCCATTTACCTGATGACACCGAACCTGATAGTGGCTACATGAGAGGGAGAGTGTGGAATTATGAGCATCAGTTCAATATGATCATGGTTTCTAGGTGAACATTACATTTTAGGGAGGGTAAGAGAAACATTATCTGGTTTGAGTGAGAAAACAAATGCGTTTATAGCGTAGAAATAGGATTCTGTTGCTGTTTGAAGCTTTATATAATGTTTACTGCTATACAGAATTAAAAACATGCTAGATTTGCAAGAAAGATTTCAAATTAGCATGTAAATACTCTCATCAAGTCATCTGTGCCAACATCAGTACTTGCTTTACAATGAAAAATCATTTACATTTTTCTCAAAAACTATGTACTAAAATATGACAACAACCTCACACTCTATCTACTTGGATCACAGTGGTCTCTAACTCGGTAATTAGCCCATAAAGGAGATTCAGGTTTGTTTGTTTGTTTGCTGCTGTGACTGTGCTCTCTGTGCTGTTCATGTAATCTTCAACTTCATACAACTACGATGTCACATAATGCATGACTGATCAGTAAGCAAATTGTAATTACAAGACACTAATGAGAGAAAGAGCACAAGAGAAAGAAATAAAGAGAGAGAGAGCGATAGAAGCTCTTTCACAATACCATTTGCTGCAGATTCCTCAAAGGTCATGTCCTCTCCCTGTCTTTACAGAAGTAAAAGAGTGTTTGAGGACTTTTTTGTCTTCCCCTGATTATTTCCCTCTTTCTCTGTGCGTCTTTTTCTCTGTCTCTCTGTCTCTGAGGTTGTGCCATGGTTCAATGTATCATTCATTACACCACAGCAAGCCATTAGTGTCTCCAGCTCAGGGAATGCAAACTCATTGAGACTCCATGTTTAGCATATAAAGTAGGACCCCATTTCTCTCCAAATAAATATCAATGACAGGCCTCGTTATGAGACATGGACAAGGTTTGTAATTATATGGATGCTCTACTTTGGACTAATAAAGAGTTTGCAAATAAATTCACTCTTAGAATAAAGCTGCTACAGAAGATCCCTTGTGGAGTGTCAAACTCTTAAAGTAAATATGGCATATATTACCTTAGACCATCTTGTTTTGTGGAAATGTTATGAAGGTTTAGGTAAACGTCAGGTGTGTGTGTGTGTGTGTGCTTGTCTTCACTATAGGTGTTAAACTTTTAATGGTTTTGGTATGCTAGTTGTCAGGTAAGTCATCAAACAGCTCAGAACTTATTTTTCTATCAAAACCTTATTGAAAGCTACTACTAATTATTAAATGAGCCCAACAGAGTGTACTTTATAGTTGAGCCCTTTGTCCAGATCCAAATCCGCCAATATGTAGCGACAAGCGACTGTTTTCGAGTGTGTTGCAAAATTAATCATTCACTCAAGCTATTCATTTGTGACTGTCATTGTGAGCGAGTAGTTTAAAAGTAGGCTACTGACTCGTTAAAAAATGTTTAATGTGATGCTGAATTTGGTTCAGCATGACTGTCGTTATGAGTTAATGAATGACCCATTCAACCGATTTGTTCAAAAACACTGAAGGACAGGAATGAAGCAAGTTTTGCCCTGTGTCCCAATGTTCATACTATCCATCCTAAATAGTATGTGAGATTAGAATAAGTGTGTCCCAAAGCATAGTATGTTAAAGAGTATGCCAAAAGTCCCTTGATGGTCTACGATTTCAGGTCGGTTTTTGAAGTGTGGATCCATGCACACTCTAATGGCTAATATTGCCATGGGTTCAGAAATACAAACACGAATAAACCGCGACCGACAGTTAAGTACACTGAAAAAAAACTAAGTAGATTTACTTTTTATTTTGCAGTTATTTTTAAGTAAAATTTAAGTATTGAATTAAGTAAAATATACTTAACTAAGTTAAGTAAAATTAGCAAAGGAAATAAGTAAATTTAACATTGCCAGTTAGAATTTGATGAGTAATTTCTACTTAATTATTTTTTTAAATATGCAATACTCAAGTACATTTCCCTCAGTTACAGTTTATAAAATGTATTCAAACAATGTAGCACTGTAAAACAACCATGCTATTAAAGCATGTGGTTCACTTGCAAACATGTAAGCAAGTAGACAGATTGTTATCCTTTGAAGATATTTCCACTCAATATAACTATTACCCAATGGTTACATTTTTGTAACTTTTTAATTATTCATGCCCCAGTGAATGATGGGAAAAACGGGATCATAACTTTGATATTTACTTAAAGAATCCTTGTAAACATAACAAACAATTCCAAGTAAAGTATGCTTATAATTTCGAACTTTAATTTCTACAAGCTTAAATTGAGTAGTAATATCAAATTTACTTTTTTTAAATTCTTGCCTGAACTAAATTATTTAATGTGGAAATTACATTTGTATGTATTATTTACTTCACCACAAAATAATTTATAAAGGGGTTTGAGTTACTAATAATCAACATTTAACCTGCTAAAAATATTTAATGTTATTTCATCTGCAAAAACAATTTGAACTTTTATAAACATCCGTTTGACCAATAACTTTTAAATGCATCATTATGCAAAAATATGAGCAGAGATCTCCGCTTAAAGATCAATGTGCTACTTTCTCTCCAATATGGTATGAAGTTAAATGAAATGAAATGTGGAGGATGTTAACTGTGACAAGATGATTGACAGACCAGTTTACAGTGGCAGGGTGCGTGTAACGATGCGACAGAGCGGACCATTAAAAACGTAATTGTATGACGTGATAGTATGTCCCAAAGCTTGCCTACTCTTCTACTACACACACAAAAGTGTGTATTTTTTCTTCACCAAAAGAGTTTATACTTTAAGGGCGCAGTATAAGTAGGCACATTGGGACACAGAATGAGTGTCATTCACTCAATTCTTTCAAAAACATTGATTCACTCAGGAACTAAGCAAGGGAGTGTCATTGACTGATTTATTCAATCAGTTCGTTAAAAACAGGTATATTTGGGAAGAACTGTGTTGTGGCTGACTCTGCCTGGTTTGCCTTAGTTTGGATTTACTATTTAACTTCTTGGCGGAGCAAACTAGACAAATTAACTCATTGGTCTAAAAAAAAGATTCACTTAAAGTCTCCATGAAATCAAAATTAAAGTTTTTTTTTTTTGGGTGTTTTCGTATCAATATGTATTCTTAAGGTTATCTATAAGGCATGGATTTAAACTGTACAAAATTCGCATTTAGAAGAGATAAATTCAAACTTGCATTTCCCTTCCGCCACAACACGGCTCAACTATTTTTTTGATATCACATCGTACTGCACTTCTCACAACTTTCTGTCCAATCAATGCTCTCTAGAATTCCAAGCCCCCGCCCCCTACACTATAAATAGATGCTGAAGCCGTGGCTGAAATTGGTCACTTGTTCACAGAATTAGTATTTTTTGTATGGTGAATGACACGTAGTGCACTATATAGGGGATTGGGAATGATTCAGACAGTGTAAATATGCTTTACATTGGGGCGAAAGAAGTCTGGTTTCGCGCTGTTTCACGCTAACCACCGCACCGCACACACCCTCTGCTCCGGTCCAGAGACACGATAGTATGGAGCGGATCACATCTGCGAGTCGGCGCAGACCACAAAATGTATCGAGCTATTTGAATTCTACACAGAATGATATATTTTATAGCAATATGGATGAGACTGTAGGCTGGCATACCCTGTCAAATGCGGCTCAACGGCTCTGAACGGCTCTAGCACAAGCTGTGATATAAACAAACGCTATTGGCTATTTAAAAAGGGTGTGGGGCTGCTTGATATGTCCCACCCTGTCTTCCTGTTTCAGTTAACATGACATCACACATCGAGTAACGCTGCGTGTTTTCGAACATTTCAGGAACCTTAAATGGGTCATAGGATGCCCATTTTCCACAGGTTGATGGGATTCTTTAGGGTCTTAATGAAAAGTCTGTAACATAGTTTGGTTAAAATTTATCAATGGTAGTGTAAAACACCTTTTTTACCCTGTCAAAAGCAGCTCTTTTCAGAGCATGCAGATTTTGTAGCATTTTCCTTTAAATGTTAATGACCTCTGCTGACCCCGCCCCTCTCTTCCAAACTGTTTACTTTAGCCACATTCATTGTGAAACTTGCTAATTAGCACATTAATTAGGAAAGGCGATTTGCAAAGATTCGTTAAAAAAAACCTTACACTCACTTCTTCTGTAGGTGAAGCTGGATCATAGATGCATTTAGGTAGATCGGGGGTGCATTCCCTTAAAAAAAAAAGTAATCCACTGTGTCTTCAGCGTCTCAGATGTCGGGAGTAAATGACGACTTGTTCATTATTACATCCAACAACAAAACACCTCAATCGCATAGGATTCATTCTTGTCTACATCTGCTCCGGCGGTGAAACGATGTCGGACTGATGACAGCTCACTCAGGGCCGGGTCTAAGTAAGACGCCAGTCCAGTCTTTGCTGGAACGCTACTGTCAATCAAACTATCGTTGGAGGGGCCTGTCTGTGTGATGTCACACACTATGGGCATCAGCTCGATTTGAGAAAGAGGTAAAGATTTTAGTAGATTAACAAAAAACCATTGGGTGGATTTTTATCATTATAGGTTGGTTGTGTACACACACTGCCAACACACACACATTTCAGTTCAAACAACTTGTAAAAGTGCATGTAGCATTATATGACCCCTTTAATGGCTCTCATTCACAATGGGGCTGTTGGTCAGAAAATTAGCACTGCTGTGATTACCTGTGATATTGACCACACACACACCTATATATATATAGGTGTGTGTGTATGTATAAAGAGTTTGGTTCCAAAACGCGATACACGCCTTTTTTTTTTTTTTTTTCTTTTTTTTTTTATGAGTTTTCCGCCAAAATCAGTATTGTATCTGTATTGAAAAGTCAATTTTTAATTTTACGCAAAATGCGATATCCACCGTTTTATTCTGTCATGTTTTCTCCCTATCTTTTCAAACCGTGACAAACGCTAGTCTCCCTTCTCTGCAGAATGTGATATATTCGCTCAACCAATCACAGCGCACCTAGACAGTAATGACGGTGCTTTGAATACACCCAGCATTCTAGATTTCCTCGTCTATTTTGTACTTTGTGATCAACAAACAAACAAAAAAATTAGGGTTGCACGATAAATCGCATGTGATTGTCAAGCGCATCTAGTCAGTAAAGCCGGTTCTGTGATTAATAGTGAATCTCCATCACGTGCTTTCAGATGCACAGATTTAATACACAGAGTCGTAGATCACTGCTATATCACGCTCATAATCGCAGATGAGTCGCATTCGATTATGAACGTGATATTGTGTAGCTTGTCAGTGTAAGTGTTTTTATTCATGTCATTTATGTTTTTGTTAATACAGCGTATAGCGCAAGTCAACTAAATGAATGTAACATGGCAAAGATGAATGCACTTTTGGAAGTTGAATGTAAGGGAAATGTCATTTTGGAATTTCTGTGGTTTAATGTGATATTGTTGTTCATGATGAAATTTTATTTTATTAATTTATAGCATTAACAAGATGATCCGTTGAATTCATTTTGGGAGCGATGACTGATAGAATGCATTTTTAGTCCAGTGCCTGTATATAAGATATATTGACCAAGTTCAGAGGCTGTCATACTGTATGTGGATCAACTTACTTTGTTGTGTATTTTCAACAGTTTCAATATAAAAAAATAACTTTTATATTGATTCAATGGATTTATTACATTTTGGGAAAAACAAAACGTGTCATGGATTTATTGCATTTTTGGAAAAATAGAAAAGTTTAGAAATCTTGAAAAGCCCAAAAAAAAAACATTTCCCCCTGTATTTGAATTTTTTATGTTATTATAACTTAAAGATGCTATGTGAAAGTTTGAAACTGAAAAAACATCTTGCCACTTTCTTCATTTTTACTCCAATGAATCCAAATGGATTTATAGCGTTTTGGAACCAAAACTCTTCTCCTCACATAACTTTATATATATATATATATATATTCTATATATATTTTCAAACAAAATATCTATATACACACACAACATATTCAGTGGTGTGAAAAAGTGTTGGCCCCGTTCCTGTTTTTTTTATTTTTTTGCATATTTGTCACTTAAAATATTCAGATCATCAAACAAATTTTAATATACAAAGATAATGCAAGTAAATACAAAAATGCAGTTTTTAAATGATGATTCATTTATTAAGGGAAAAAAGCTGTCCAACCTTGCCTGGCCCTACGTGAAAAAGTAATTGCCTCCTAAATCTAATAACTGGTTGTGCCAACCTTTGCAGCAACAACTGCAATCAAGGGTTTGTGATAACTGCAAGGAGTCTTTCACATCGCTGTGGAGGAATTTTTGGCCCACTCTTCTTTGCAGAATTGTTTTAATTCAGCCTCATTGGAGGGTTTTCGAGCATGAATGGACTGTTTTAAGCATCTCAATCGGATTTAAGTCCATACTTTGACTTAGCCACTCCAAAACCTTCTTTTTGTTTTTCTTGAGCCATTCAGAGGTGAACTTGTTGGTGTTTTTGGGATCATTGTCCTGCTGCATAACCAAAGTGCGCTTGAGCTTGAGTTTTTTTTCCCCCACAAACTGATGGCCGGACATTCTCCTCCAGGATTTTCTGATAGAGTGCAGAATTCATGGTTCCGTCAATTATGGCAAGTCGTCCTGTTCCTGAAGCTGCAAAGCAGCCCCAGACATCACACTGCCTCCACCATGTTTGACTGTTGCTATGATTTTTTTTTTATGAAATGCTGTGTTGGTTTTACGGCAGATGTACACACCTTCCAAAAAGTTCAACTTTGTCTCATCAGTCCACAGAATATTGGCAATAAGCAAGATATTTTTTGGGCAAATGAGAGACGAGCCTTTGTGTTTTTTTTTGGTCAGCAGTGGCTTTTGCCTTGGGACTCTCCCATGGATGCCGTTTTTGCCTATTCTCTTTCTTATTGTTGAATCATGAAAACTGACTTTAATTGATTCAAGTGAGGCCTGCAGTTCTTTAGATTTTGTTCTGGGTTCTTTTATGACCTCTTGTATGAGTCGTCGTTGTGCTCTTGGAGTAATTTTGGTTGGCCGGCAACTCCTGGGAAGGTTCATAATTTTTCCAAGTTTTCTCAATTTGTGGATAATGGCTCTGACCATGGTTCGGCGGGGGGGAAAAAAGTTTTTTTTTTTTTTTCCACAGCCGTAGAATGGCTGTCATAACCCTTTGGTCCAGACTGATATGTCAACTATTTTGTTTCTCATCTGTTTTTGAATTTCTTTAGATCGCGGCATGATGTGTTGCTCTTTAAGCATGCTTCACTTTGTCAGAGAGGTTCTATTTAAGTGATTTCTTGTTTCAACAGGTCTGGCAGTAATCAGGCTTGGGTTTGGCTAGTGAAATTTAACTCAGCTTTCTAAAATAATTTGGTTAATTGCAGTTCTTTCATGATTTAAGGAGGGGGCAATTAATTTTTCACGTAGGTTTTTACAGCTTTTTTCCCTTAATAAATGAATCATCATTTAAAAACTGCATTTTTTTTATTTACTTGCATTATCTTTGTGTAATATTAAAATTTTGTTTGATGATCTGAATCTTTTAAGTGTTACAAATATGCAAAAAATAAAAAAAAAAACAGGAAGGGGGCAAAAACCTTTTCACAGCACTATATATATATATATATATAAATATATTACACCGTATTATGGAAGGTGGAGTGTTGTGCTTTAATGCTTACTGAATTAAAATGCAGAATATGAGCTGGGTTCAGATTGTTCATGACCATCATTAGTGAGTTCTGTTGTTGCAGGTTGAGTTTTTATAACAATAAATAATTCCTGTGACCTACTTTTGTAGCCTCTCTAGGTGGAGAGAGCGGATGCTGGTAAAGAAGCAAGTGCTGACCCATTGCCTATCAGCAGTCAGTCCCAATGGATACTGCAGGAGTGCTGCTCTGCTGACCGACCACTTATCCTGTCTGCTGCAGTCTGCCAAAAATTCACCAGGGAGGGCAAATAAAGGCCTATCATGCCGAGGGAATACAGAAACATAACAGCATAAACACACTCCTGAGCATTGTGTGTGTGCACGTGTGCTTGAGAAGGGCTACTGATTTATGAGAGATCAAAGAAATCTGAAAGCTCTCCATGGCACAACAAACAAAGGTCTAGTGTTTTGTGCTGAACTATTGGCTTTTTGATGAATAATTGGATATACTCACTCCTCATCTCAGTCTGAGTGAGTGCAAATGATCTATGAGAAGCACAACCATTTTATATACTGACATAATAACAGCAGAAGGCTCTGAAGTTTTTTTCTTATTTTTGTTTATTTGACCGCAGCAATACAGAATAACACTGTTACATCAAATCTCATGCAGCAGATGCTCTGCTCTTAGGCTTTTAGCTAATAGCTAATTTGCAGCCTCTGTCTGTAGTTAGGCTTTTAAACAAATCAAAGAAAAAGTCACTGTATGACAGTCAGTATTCACATATCTAATTTTGCTTTAATCTGGTTTTTGTTATTTTTTGGCAATTGAGTTTTGGAGTAAGAGTATTTACATATTTTTAAAAAGGTTAAGTACTATTTTTATTATTTTTTTTTTTTTTACAGTTTAATATAGTTCTATTGTTGTTTCTTTTTACGACTTTACACTGATGCCATTTTATTGATTTCTAATCAATTACTGTCAATGCTTGTTTAAATAAAAACATAATTGGTTGGAATCCAGACAACAGGATAAATGCAACAATCATTGCATGCATATATAACTTTAATACGTGTATAAGATTGAATCGTATACGCAATTCAGATCCTTTCTCATGGTCTTGCATAGTTTATTTATGTGTACATCATTAAATCATTAATTTTATTTCATCTTGACTGATCCTAACTAAAACGTGTACTTCCTTCTATAAAAGAAACTTTGAAACCTTTAGTGGATATTCCATATAAGGACAAGGCTTATTGTCTTTCAGTATTGTCATGATTCATGACCAATATTACCACTTTGGTCACATTTTAATAAGTCAAATGGTTCATTTCTACACCATTTTTTTCTGTCAAACTGTGATTGCTTGTGTCTTTCTAACCAAGTGATTGTTTCTATTTTTAAGCATGTGATATACTATATTAACTATAATGCTGAATAAATAATAATCGTGGCATTAAAGAAACCCCACATTTTTATGCGATGATCAGTATTGGAAGTAATGGTCCACCCAAGTTACCCGTGCGTGAAGCATACACATATAAGCATAAAGTAGTTTTTGCTAATTTGCAGATAATCGCTACAGGTGTCAGAGAGGAATACACAGACTTAATGGAAAACCTGGCATGGCTTTGCTCAGATTTAACGCCATTAGCAACTGTGTTGACAGGTGAAGATGAGCCATGCTCTTCTAATTCAATAACTGCCTGTCGCTCATAGCAAAGCGCACTTGTGCTCTTTCAAATTACATTGATGGATCATGACTACATGTGGCAAAGCAGATTTGCTAGGCGTGACCAATGCCTTGCAATTGTCTGAAATGTGGTTTTGATAACAAATGGCATGGATGGCTGGGGGAAATTATGGTAATGATTTGAGGTAATAGAATCTGTATCCATCAAACTAAGAAGCTGGTGTGCTCAGAGCTGCGTGATTCCCAGAAGAACCCGAGGAGAGGTTTTGAACTGAAGATAACCCCGTATGTGATGTGGGCTTCGCCATATGTGGTGAGATGAACATGCTTAATTTGTGAACTATGAGGAGGTAATTCTGCTGGCAAAGTTACTGCGTTTACTTCCTTAATGATAAGGTTGAGCTGCAGACTCAGCATGTAAAGTGTAGACTTAAGAGTTTGATTAGAGCATTTTGAACATAAGGGCACTGCTTCAAGTTATAGCAGGTGCTGAATCAATGTGGGCAATGCATTAGGTTTTTACCTGTGATTTACTGTATTCTAATCCAATGACAGTATTAGACTGCAGAAGTATTGAAATGGCCAGACATTCAATGAAATTGGGTAGTCCATGTCCAACTGAAGAGTTCCAATGCAAAAGCCTCTAAAAGCCATCTTGGTCAAAAATTAGATAACGATACTGAGTGAATGCTCTCCACACATAGTATAGGTTCATCAAGTACTTTCACTTCAAATGCGCTAAATCCTAGCCTCAACCCATTTAGAAGTACCAGTACTTACATAGAAACCTATACATAGTAGCCAGAAAGAAATGCTCATTTTAAAGAAAAATGTCAGACGTGCTTAGAGGCTTTTGCATCTGAACACTTCTTACTGTAAATAAACAATATAAATATAGAAAAGTGCAGTAATAACTCAACATTGAGGGATACTTATAATTACAAAAAAATCTATTTGTGATGAGTGGTTATGAACGAATGAATGAACCCATTTGTCCGTGTTTCACTCCGTCTCGAATCGCGCTCACGGAAAGCGCTTGAGAAATAGAGTCTCTTCCGCTGCTCGGTTCGCTTTCAACTCGTTTTTTTTAGTCTCGAGCAAGACTACGACATTCACATTACATGATTTGACTGATTTTTTTATGTAGAAAGGGCGACAGCGCACTGCATTAAAATAAATTATCATTCATGTTTTCATAACCGCTGGCCAAATTCAAAAACTAAACTAAAATTAAATCATCTTTGAGAGCAAGGGTGCCCCCTGGTGTTTCGGGGGCCCTACGCAGCTTGCACATTTTGCATATAGGGAGGATCGGCTCTGCCCAGATCCCAGTTTAAAACCCCCAGGACATGCTGACATGATCAAACATTTCAAGTATTCTCTACAGAAGATTTCATTCAAGCAGCGTCAAATGTCTAAATTAATCTTTGAAAGCTAAAATCTGAAAACTAAAATCCGTTATTAGAGGTTATAAACAAGTTAAACCTAAATCCATTCCCTTGGATTTTCAAAACAAATTTAATGAGATTTTTCAGCAGAAAATATTCAAGGTCTGTGGTTTGTTTTGCTGAATGCATGTGTATGTGAAGCAAACAGGAAGAGAAATGAAAAATGACACCTGGGACACTGCAGCTGAGTTGCACCACTCATCAATAATTCTGTGTGATCTCCAGAGGAAAAGAGTGTGTTGCAGGTCTCTTACAGTAAAGTGAAGAAACTATTTCATATCTCTCAGATGACTCACACTTGTCAATGATGGTCCAGGACTGACAGGTGATTAATATGTGAAAGGTGTCATCCTGATGCCGACTATCCATTGCTATGTGAGCAGTCATGTCACCTGACTCTCTGAGATGACCTGGATTAATGAGAGCTGGCAGCACGTGATTGAAACACAGGTGTTTATTCACAGCACCAATGGAGTAAGACCTCTTAAACTCAAAAAGTTTTCCCTGAAACTTTCCTCAGCTTCATATAGTGTCACCGACTTCGATCCTGTTCCTCCATTTCAGATGTTACATCTCTGCGGGGTCTCTTTAACATATAGCTTTTTTTCTCTCTGTAAGGATTTCAGAGAAACAAGGGATTTGACAACAAAATCTGTGTTAGACCAGAGCCTCAGATCTCTAATGCAGAATGTATTCTCAGAATACAACCGCTGACAAGATCGTAAGGAATCAAAAGCCAGCTACAGCTTAGCTGCCATGGTTCAAATGTATAGGCAGGGGATTCAGCAAGGTTAAGAATAGACCTGCTTTTTATTGTAGCAGCACTCATCTCGATGCTCCTCTCTTTACATCTGCAGAAACCTTCTCTGTTCAGTGTTCACAGGAGTGATAGACTATATAATGGTGCTGGATTTGCAGGATGGATAGATAGATAGATAGATAGATATATAGATAGATAGATAGATAGATAGATAGATAGATAGATAGATAGATAGATAGATAGATGATAGATAGATAGATAGATAGATAGATAGATAGATAGATAGATAGATAGATATAGTGGCTCACTGAAAATATGTCGTCTGTATGGATCTAACACACTGGAAGATGTTAAATAGGAAATCAAAGAGGATTCTGTCAGTACAATACAGACTTTTCAATTTTTTTCAGTTGCATTAGTTAGGCTTTATGAATTCTTATTTTTTTGACCACTCAAAGGTGTTCTGTTTCCACAGGAGTGGCATCCGGAATAAATCCTTTTGTCTTCACAATGCTGATGTTCACTGTCACAGTCTTGGCTGATCACAAAAGCACAATTCTGTCTATTCTTCAAAGGGATGCAAAAGCTGTTGCGCCTCCACATATTTTAGGACTTGCGTCTCACAAACAAGGATGAAAATCCCCATGAGACTTATGAATTCAACACCAGAATCCAACAGCACCATTACACCTTCTGCATGAATAAATAAATAAGTAAATATATGTAATATCTTAATGTAGAGTAAATGGAAGAAGTCTGTTTTGTTATCTGGAATTTTGAATGGCATTTTAAAATATCTGTATTTTAGCTTTTTTTTTATTATAAAAAGCAACAACCACTAAAACTGAAAACTATCCATTAGTTTCAAGAACAATGCCACATTTTAGAATAGGATCTAATTTTCTCAGAATATCTTTATGCTCTTCCAGCACTTCCTGTTAATGATATTTCAGCATGAACACTGCACCTCTGGGGCTGATTTCTGTTGATGCACCACTCCAACACTTCATAGGGCATTAACGGGAAATTATCATTTGCGTTATGAGTTTACTGAAGGCTCTGTTTGATGTGTGGCTGTAAACACATGTTATATTATCATAAAAGCAACAATAGTTTACTATTGTATTAGTATCATAATTACTGTTTTAATCCAAGGGTCTCCAAAGTTCAGAATTGTGGTGTCTTTATTTATGGTAACATGTCTTTACAAGATGAAAATATAAAAAATGTTTTACAGCAACAACAACAACAAAAAGAATTACATTCATTATATGATATGCAACTATTTAGAAGACCATTTACAAGCTTGAGGTGGGTTTTTTAAGATTTTTGAAAGAAGTATTTTGAGATTTACCAAAGCTGCATTTATTTAATCAAATACAGTAAAAACAGCAATATAGTTCAATATTATTATGGTGCAATTGTTTTCTATTTTAATTTATTACTCCAGTCTTCAGTGTCGCATAATCCTTCAGAAATCATTCTAATATCCTAATTTGGTGTTTACGGATTTTTTTTTATTATTATCGATGTAAAAAACGGTTTTGTTGCTTAATATGTTTCATGTAGCTTAAACCCTGATACTTTTTCAGAATTCTTTAATGCACAGAAAATAAAAAAACAGCATTTATTTGAAATGTAAATGTCTGTGAAAGCCACTCGATATTGTGCGAGGAATACAATGAAACAGAATGAAAGTTGAGTTATTGTGTTAGATTGATTGAAATCAAACTTTTAAAGTGCGTGAAAAGTAGGCTACAACGGACTTAAACTGTATCTCTAGGATAAAAGCATCTGCAAAATGACAGCTTGCTATTTACTGTTCAGTTTCATCTAAGAGAAAACATTTTACAAAAATAAAATGCTTTTTATGGTTGAAGCACAAAATGTACGAGATGACAATGAAAATAATGTGTATTTTCACAAGTCTGGCTAATCAGAACTGTTATAGCAGAAGCAAAAAAAAATAAATATTATTGCAGACAGAGAGAACTACCATTTTCCCTGTGGGATCTAATAGGCCTAATTCTTTTTGAGTGGACATTGCATAAGGGGAACCATATCACATGGAAGTTACTCAGACAGCCATAATTACATATGACATAATCAAAGACCATGACAATTTCACAAAGTGAGAATGTTCCGCGGCTTTGTCACAATTATTTTAACCATATTACAGACTTATGTGACGTAAGCTTCCGCCACGAGCTCAGACTGGCCTCAGGCTGTCTGGCGGCGGAAGCACACGTCGCACAGCTCGTTCCACGTTGCGTAAAGTGCGTTACTCATTCCTCAAAATGTGGAGACGGACGTAAGAACGTAACAAGTGAGTACGTAAGTGGCTTTGAGAATGGCATTTCCGCAGTGGGGTCGGACTTTTGTGCGGTGCGCAGCGCCGTGAATGTTTTAGTACCGAGCGGAGAGGAGATGCACACGGCACTCGAGTGAGGTAAACTATATAAAACCCGCTTTGTTTCTTCACACACTCCCACAACATGGACCCGAGCAGCTCCAGATGGGTCAATGAAAGCAGGGATTTACTATAAAATCGTGCAATGTTGTGAATTATTATTGGATTTATAGCTTTCGGCGCTAGCAGCGTTAGCTGCTGTTGTTTAGATTGATCATCTTTCCGCCGATTGCGCCTTATTAAAGCTGCTGCTCGACTAGCGGCGTTTCTCTGCTGTAGATGAACGTGTTTATTGCGAATCGTGTTAATAAAATCTAGACATTTGTTCACCTAGGCATTGGTCTAGATGTAATGCGTGGACGGGGAAGCTTGGGGTTTAATCGCATGTTTGGGCTTCAGGATCAGTCATGTGAAGAGGTTGTTGTAGTCTTGAAGATTGTCTCTCGCGGGTTTATTTGTAAAACCAAATGCTCCTGATTTGCTGGTTCTCTTCAGACTGCAGGATTACAATGTTTTATGTTTTTTCTTTGAGGTTTCTCCTATTCAGAATTCTCACAATTCATATCTTAACTCCACAGTTTATAATGTATAATTCAAGTGGCAGTTAAACGTGGGTTGTGGTTTTTGAATTTTGTAATCATGCAGTTTATGCTTCATGCCAGTTTTTGTTCCACAGTTTCCAGGCCCAGTTAACATTTGGCAGATCCAAATCTAAGCTGATGGTCTTGCAACCTGGCCAGCTAAAAAGTACCAAAATCTCTTGTAAGACCAGCTAAAAACCGTCTTTTCTTCCCAAAAAATCTATATATTTAAATCAAGTCTAACACTGTTTGTTTTGTAATAAGAAATCAGGTATGAGCAGGCTTTCTTTAAAGGGATAGTTCGCCAAAAACTGAAAATGTTGTCATTCAATCTACTCACCCTCATGTTGTTCGAAACCCGTAAGACCTTCGGAACACAAATGAAGATGTTTTTGATGGAATCTGAGAGCTCTTTGACCCTCCCATAGACCGCAAGGGTCCTTACATGATCAAGTCCCAGAAACATAGCAGGGAGATCGGTAAAATAATCCATGTGAAATCAGGGGTTCAACCGCAATTATACGAAGCTACGAGAATATTTTTGTGTGCAAAAGAAAGAAAAAAACGTCGTAAATAATGCCAGAATTTTCATTTTTGGGTGAACTAGTCCTTTAATAACCACATCGGGCATTTGAATCAGTTTGATGTAGGATAAGCACGAGTAAGATTCACTAGTCTTTTTTTTTTTTGTAAGCCGGAAGTGTGACCAATAGCTGGACAAATGCGGTCTGCTGTAGTGTGATGATGATGCTGTTTTCCTGTTAAGCCATTGCACACCTGCAGAAAGCTTCCTCTGTAAACCGTGCGTCTAACAACAGGAATGGTGTCAGGGACATGCGAGCTATAAGAGACAGGTGTTAATGTGTCAAGGGAAATCTAAGATCTTTTAAATCCAAAATACTGTATAAATGTGTTGGCGCACTCTGTATTCCTCCATTGCACCTCCAAGTCTTGCTTTATTTTTTCGTACTTGGTATTATATATAGCTATAAATTATAGTTATTCATTTTTTTTTGTATTACATAAAATAGTGACCGTGACCATGAGGCCATGTATGGTGACCCATACTCGGTATTAGTGCTCTGCATTTACCCATCCACACACAGCAGTGAACACACACAAAACGTGAACACTGGCGAGCGTGGGCAGCCATTTATGCTGCGGCGGCTGGGGAGCAGTTGGGGGTTCGGTGCTTGCTCAAGGGCACCTCAGTCATGGAATTGAAGGGGGGAGAGAGCGCTGTACATTCACTCCCCCCACATACAATCCCTGCTGGTACGAGACTCGACCCCACAACCTTTGGGTTATGAGTCCGACTCTCTAACCATTAGGCCAAGACTTCCCATGTCCTTAGTGTCAATACAATAAATACATTGAAGGCCTATTGTGTAAGGAGGTAGATGACTGGATAATGCAGTAGTCTTGCAACTTTGGATGGACTGCTCTGTTACAGTTCTGTCTGAGGTTCTTTGATGGCCAAACGGTAGTTACAGCATCTTTCTCGATTAATGGTCATTTAAAAAAAAACAAGTAAAATATCTGAAAAATATGTCAGTAAAAGTAGTGGAACTTAATAATTACTTATTCATAACATTCATCTTTATAAACGGCAGTATTTCAAATCCACTTCATTGTCAGCAATAGATGCAAGAGTGATATTTACCATGGCTTACAATGGTACAGTGTGAGAAGTAGGTGTTGTCTGACTTGACTGCTCCTTTTTTCACTCCACCCTTGACTGCTGGTGCCAGCTTTGGTCTGCTTTCGAGGCGAGGTGTTTGGCATTTCAGATGAGCTTAAAGGCTTGGGACTGTGAGGATTCTTGAGGTGCCAGTTCATGTTGTGGTGATGGTTGTAGAGACATTAGTGGCATTTAGGTTTAGGTGTGCAAAACAATCTAGCAGCAAAAATAAACACTCATTAGCCAATATGGCAGATTGCGTCCTCTCACTGTGTCAGCTGAGTAACTGCTTGAGGTGAATATTAATGTTAACAGGAGTAACAGGTGACCATGTAAGTGGAGATGCTGGTCAGAATGTGTCTGTTGCTGTCAGGCTTAACCAGAAAAGGCTGCATTTCTAGTTCTGTCCTTATAAGATAGGCTGATAGCAACAAACAGACATTCCTAACCGCTGATATGTTGTGGTACAACCCAGGTGTCCCATTAGATAATAGTGATACTTGCTAACACAGTTTTCTTTCATCTTTAAAGGAATAGTTCCCAAAAAAATTCTTCATTTTTCACCTCATGTTGTTTCAAACTTGTATGACTGTATTTCTTTTGTGAAACATAAAAGAAGATATATTTTAAATTGAATTGATGGCAGAACTGATGGGGAACTATCCTTTTAAGGTGTGAAATTGTCAACTTGTTGATTTATGAAAGTTGAATATTTGCATGTATTATTTTTTCTATGAACAGTCTCAGCCCAGCATTGAACAAGAATTTGTCAAATAGGGGTTGGCATTTCATCATGTGACTTGCCTAGTCTTAATCAAACGAGACTTCACATTTGGTAATAACAGCCCAAAAGATTTTTCACATGATCCTCTATAGGTGCCTGTACGTACTGAGCGGAGTCTTGAACAGAGAGATTAAATGAACATGAGCTCTGTGGGTGAGGTCTCGTTAAGCATAAGACATTTTATTTACAGTATTACGATTTTAGGGACCTTAGCAGGTACCTTAAAATCCATGTTTTATAATATCTCATTAAACACTTTATGTTGATGTGTTTTACGGCACATTCTGTGGTGGTGGTTTATTTAATTATGCTTACAAAAGCCTGTGGTCTATTCCAGGTGACTCTTTAGTGACTATTCCCATGGTCAAGACCAAAAAAAATCAGGTCAGGTATGTAGGTTTTATATAACCAGCTTTGAGCGTTCACAGGCCATGTGTATTCAATATAGAGTCTCTATATTGTAGCACAGTCAGGAATAAGATTGTTTTGCAACGCAAGCACACACAACCCACAAAGCCTCGAGTCTCAAATGAACTTCCTTCCTTAATTTTGGAGAAAATTGTTAAAGCGACTTTCATTTTAATAAAGGGACTTTCAGGAATTAGACCAACACTCCAAAAACAACCTGATTCGGAGTTTGCTTATATCTGAAGTCTTGAACATCTGCATTATTATGCATATTCATCTCGAACCAGGCACTTGCACTTAACAGTACATAGCCTACTTAAGATGCTTAGGCTAACCCCCCAATTGATGTAATGTCCTGTTCTTAAGGAATAAGCTATTCTTAAGCCATAGCCGTAGGAGTTTGGTGTGATAATTTGTAACAGGAAGGTCTCTGAATGTTTCGGGGATTCTCATTGCAGTCAAGAGATGAAAATTCTATATTGGCCATCGTAATTAGTATTGGCAGAGTATATTTAAGATGATAAATTAAAGCCATTGACCTACATATGTCTAGATGTTAAAGACAAAAGATGAAAAATGGTTACTAAAAGATGTTAAGATTTTTTTTTTAACTCCTTGACACCAGTCAACACTTTAACTTCAGTACGGAGGTCTTTTGTTCAGGCAGCAGCATTCAAGCATTGTTTTTTCGACCGTAAGTGCCCTGCGAAGTGGGCTTCACATGAAATTCTGCCATGATTCTAGTTCCAAGGGAACATACACATTACATTCAAAGGGAATTAAAGTGCGCGAGACGTGAATTTAAATAGTATTTATTTACAGAGGTAGTGCGAGAGCGGGGCACAAAGTACTCGTTGTGGACTTTCTCAGTGTGTGTAAATCCACATGGGGTTCAGAATATTTTTTTTTTTTTATCCACGGTAATTTTACACTTGTCTACTACAAATATGTCGCTTTGTTTCATAAATACAGTGTATACGTTTTTCTTTATTTAACCTCAAAAAATGGAAGTGAAATGTAACAACATGCCCCGTAGGTGGAACACACTGTATAACATCTGAGGGGCACGTTGTAACATGACCATATGACAGCTTAAAATCTTATATGATCCGCATTAAACAAAATATTTAAATAAAAAATAATTGGCGTTTTTTTTTTTTTTAAGCATTTACAATTAACTGATTGGAGTTTGACAATGAACACATTGAAACCATGCTTGGGACGGCCCACATAAACGAGTAAAAATGCTTTACATGTCTTGAAATAATTTCTAAACATTAAACATTGACAGTCAGTCTTTATTCACCTGTTTCTCGACGTTTCTCATTAAAATGTATTAAAGTAAATAGTCTGAATTACATAGCTAATGTCATAGAATAGCACATTGTAAAGCAGTGTTACAACATGCCCCATCTGCACAACTGGAATTTAAAACTGGTTAGTGTCTTAGGATAGTTAGCCAAGCATTCAAAAATTATTTAAACTGATAAATAACAGATTTTAGATTAAAATAATAGCAGATTTGTCTAATTTTAAATGAATAATAAAAACAGATAAATTTACTTGAGCCAGAATTTAAATGTTACTATGGTAAAAAAAATATTCAAACCACGTGTGTTACAACTAACATCCCGTTACTTTGTGCATCGCACTCATCACAAGTTTATTGTTAAATTGTAAAATGCCCTTACATATCTCTGTCACCATTATAAGAGTGTTGATTACCAACTTGAGTGATCATTGCAAAAAATGTGTTTATGTATATATATTATGTTTATGTATATACTGTATTCTATATATAGTACCAGTCTAATGTTTGGACACACGAATGGGAAAGTGTCCAAACTTTTGACTGGTACTGTACTATAATATACACAAAGAATATCGGCTGATATATCAGTATCGGCCTTTTTTTTTTACTCCCTAATATTGGTATCGGCCCCAAAAAAACCCATATCGGTCGGGCACTAGTATAACGAAAGTTATCATTTTTATTTTACAAAGAGTTGGGCAATTGGCATATAGGATTTTCTCATTCTTCATTTTTGTTGCCACTTGAAGCATATAAAGAATCATCATAGCAGTCAAAGTTTCTGTATCAGGGCTGGCAAAATTTCAAAATTGCTGGTAGACATTCTTCAGATTTTGGTAGCCCAAAATGAATTTAAGTAGCCGGAATATAAAAAAAAAAAAAGTAATCTGCTGAAATTCACTGCGGACAAATCAGCATGATTTGAAAACTTCAGTGATTGCTTTTTTTCTTCAAATAACAAGTCAAGAGAGTAGGGGTGCAAGGGATCACAACAAACCCATGGCTCGGATTGCATTATCATATCAGATTTTGAGTAAAAGATCGGGTCATTTTGCAGATGAGCAAAAAAAAAAAAGGTTCTTTATTATTTAAATAACAGAATACTCTTTTGATACCACAGCAAAAACTAGTAGCATATAGAGATGTAACGATTCACTCAACTTGCGATGCGATTCACAATACTGATTTCACAATACAATTTTCTCAAAATTTTCTTTTTTAACAAAATGAGATTTAAAACAAATTATAAATTAAATGCGTCCTTTTATTATTGATTGGACAAAATGCTGCACATTTCTTTGTGAAATTGAAAAATATGTCAAATAACAAAACTAAATTTAAATTTTAAAACAAACCCCAAATCAAATTATAAAGTTGCTCAAATAAAATAAATCTCTTCATATAAGCAAACTAAGGTTTTGGCTGTGCTTTTTCCATTTAAAATCAGAGGCAAGCACTGCATTTTAATCATGATCCAAACAAAGATGCCAAATACATTTTATTTAGATTGTATAATTTCGAAATTTGAAGCAAAAACTGGTCTTGATTTTAGCTTTGTGAATGAGACTCAAATGTCACTCTCTGACAGCAGGTGGCACTTATGGAACAGAGGTTTTTTATAGAGTGCTATGCCCCCTTTAAGACCGAAGACGGATCAATCTAATGATGGTATTGAAGATTTATGTTCACTTAAGACATAACCGACTGTGTTTACGGGAATACTTGCCGAGACAGTTATTTTGATGTGTATGTGTTCATTCAGATGCAAGGATATGCGAAAGAGAAATCAATTCTGTGTACGCGCATTGTCTGAAACGCGGCTCTCTTTGCGCGCTTTGAATGAGTGTGCGCAGCTCCGAATGTGCGTGAATGGTTTAAAACACTTGAATGTTTAAATCGGCAAGACTTGGAAACATGTGCAAACGAAACTACGATCCGTTTTACCCCTACAAGCGAGTGAACAACGCAGATCAAGGAAGGGGCTATATATCATTATTCAAGATAGCCCGTTGGGCAGGGTGGTGATACATTTTGGTAGCCCGAATGGAAAACACAGTAGCCCCAGGACGTCGGGCTAGCGATTTTGCGAGCCCGGTGTATCGCTACATTCCTATAAAAGATACGAATGAGTCTCCCCTGTAGCCTCCCCGCACCATTGTTAAAATTGACCTGACAAGCGTTAAAAATCCCTTTGATTAGTATCTGGCCTTCTCTTTGATAATGACCTCTCTTCTTTTCAAATGGTCTGGATAATAACCCTCTGGTGTCTGATGGACTTCACAGACTGAAGTCTCACAGGCAAAAACTACAGCCATCAAAGTATTCTCTCCTACATTGTCCATTAAAACACTGGACCGTTACTTATGGAGCTGGCTTCTTCCTTCTGATATTTAAGCTCTGCTGCTGACCTTTGAAGCCAATTTACAGAAGCTGTTGAGCTGAATCACACAAAGTTGGCTGTAGTTTGGCTCTGTTAACCGAAAGCCTTGAGATCAAATTGCATGCATTTAGTCCATCTGGTGAAATCTGGAGTTCCGATGTATGAGAAACAGTCAACTAGCTATGTATGAGAAACAGTTTGATAGTTGATTCTTTGTTGGGATATTTGATTAACGTAACCAGAAAGACCTTCTATCATAAGTGATGAGTTTTGCTTGGCTATATGGACTTCAAGATGCTCATACTGTAAAACTACCTTAAGCCTTTTTATTTATTTATTTATTTATTTATTTGGATTTGATGGCTACTCACGGCTGAAATAGCTTCAAAATCTCTCCCTCCACCACTCCTACACACCCACCTACCAACACTTACAAACACACATGTCCAGTACACCCTCCCCTCTGCACTAAATCACCACACTTGAAGAGTTCAAAACATCAGATCTCATTCCATATTGCTGTAGACGAGAGTTCCTTGCATAGTTGACAGCGTATGACCTGTTCCTCCACCTCCTGTTGAGACAGAAAGAGGTAAGCTGTCGGATGCACCTGCAGGCAGATCTGCAGATCCTAAGCTGATCTGTTTGGCACATTTTCACTTGGGATAGACTGACGAAAGCCAATCCTAGTTGTGTGAAGATCAGCAGTTGAGCAAGGCGACAGCAACACTTGAAGGTGACTAGCTTGTTTTGGACTTGGTGGTTTCGAAAGTTGCCACCTGCTTTGCTTACAGTATGTTGGATTGATTGCTTAGCAAGTATTTGACTTGGTAACATTGTTAAAATTAGCCTAACCCACTCTCTAAATATTTTTTACGTTAATCTAGGTTACTTGGCTGATTGTGTGCTGTATTTTATTTGCTCTCTTCATGTGATCAGATCAGTTCTGAATGTTTTTATGAGGTGTTAACCAGTTTATGATCAAAATAAGCAGGTTTATGGACAGGTTACAGTTTAAGTTATGGTGATTTTGCTGAAAATATTTCCATTTGTTCCTAGTATAATTAGATAATGTTACATTTAGTCTCAACAAACATTTACCATGTTGCTACTGTGCACATGCTGTTCTGAACCTTCTGGAGTGTGTTTATTTTAGAGGTGTGTGTGTGTTTGGAGTCAAGAGGTCATGCTTTTTGAGACTTTGATTCTTGACTCCACCCAGACACATACTCAGGCCCGTTTAACCAGTACTGGACTGTCTTATTTGGACTAGATTCTTCTTGAAAGACCTTTTAGATGTCTTTAAGTAGTTTGCACTGAGATTGGTGCTTGTGCAGCTATATATTTCTGTCATTTCCCAGAATTCCTTGTGCTGGCAAACATGTGTAGTTCCCATCTGTTATGTGGCATCTGCTCATCTCTCAAGCCTTGAGGCGTCTCCTGACATACAAATATTTTTTTTTCTGTGTTGCATGTGAAATATGACTGATTGAATGTTTAGATGCACCAAGGACAAATCATATATCTAGAGTTATTGGTTGAAGAGATGTGCTGAAGATAATTATTCTGTAGCCTGCTAAAATTCACATTGACCACAATATGAGTTGGCTCAGGCGTGAATCGGAGAGGATTATTAGCCGGATTGCCACAAAGTTGTTCGCGTCGTGTTGTAAAAGCTGCTTTATTTGATCCAAATGAGTCCCACTGAAACCCTGTTTAGCCCAGCGTCTGACTTACAGTAATCTAGATTGTAAACAGGAATTCACCGGAGGTGGACTCACGCGTGACTTGTGAGAGATGCTCAGTCTAGGCAGAAGCCTTGTGAGAGTCATATGAGGCATCTTAAGGGCTCTCTCCCTCTGTTGCTCAGAGGCTCAGGTTAATGTATAATAACAGTTCTTTGGCTAACCCGTCAGCTCATTCCAGGAATGAATTCTGTGGAGGATGATACATGGGTACAGCTTACTATTATAGATGTAGTAAAATATAACTTATTACTAATTTCTTTTAGGTTTTGTTGAATATGGTTTCATAAATTATTTGAGCACGTAGCTACCGGGTATTTGGGGTTCACCCAGTGTGTTCTTTTTTTTTCTTCTTACATTTGTTTGTTCTTTTGGTTTCTTTTGTTGTTTATTCATTCTTATTCTTTCTTTCTTTTCCTCGTTTGTCCACTTAATCTTTCAGTTATTTTTTGTTTGTGCGCTCATTTTCTTTAGTTCGTTCACTCATTCTTTTTTGTTTGCTGCTTTATTCATTTGTTAGTATATTTTGTTATCTTTCCTTTTTTTCTGTCATTTGTTTGTTCATTTTCACTTTTTTCTGCTCATTGACTTGTTCCTTTTTTTGTTTGTTGGTTTGTTCTTTTTTACATTTGTTTTTAAGTTAAAATAAGACATTGTACATAAGTTGTACATAAGTTTTTTAATTTTTTCTTTAGCACATACTGTGTTTATGACAGCGTATGAAAGGAAACATTGTTAATATTTTAATTAGTTTTCTTTTCTGCTCAGACTTTTATAGCCAAAGGTGGATCACAAAAATAAATAAATTAAATTAAATACATTTAAAAACATTAGGGATGCGCAATGTAATTGGAACGTTCCTGAATGATGATTAGATTCACTGTTTTGGATTGCCGCATGGGGGGCGGCCTGCCCCCCTTGAAAGTCAAGTTAATTTTATTTAATTATATTTTCTCTATAGCGCCAGATCACAACAGAAGTATTTTAAAGTTACCTTTCCGATAGAACAGGTCTATACCTTGTTCTTTTATTAAACAAACTAAATAGCCTTATGTTATTTATCTTATTTACACGACGGCATGACGTTTAGGTCTCTACGTTATGGTCGTGCTCTCTGTATCACGCACAGCGGAGTTCCGCCCGATGCACACACACACAACTACACACACACACATGCGCGCACACACAAGTGAGCACACTCCCACTATTATTTGTAAATATTAAGCCGCAAAACGACTATTTAAATATGAATTCTTCGTGTCTCTGTTAATGAATGGCGCAGACACGCGGTTTTGTTTACTACTCGTACTGAAACGCTCGTGACGCTTCCAGTGATATTAGCGTCTGCCGTATCCACTATATGAGGACATAAACACATGAACTTCACCTTTAGAACTGCTCTGAGAGTCACTTCATGGGCATTTGACCGTTTGATTTGAGTAAAACTATCCTCATATATATACACACAGAAACGTAAATTTGTATTCACGGCAACCCGTAAAAATAAAAAGTTTGGTTTAACTTGAACGGCATTCGGCAGAAATAACTACTATTGTTCAGTAGATGTACGTAATGGATGCTACTACTACTCTACTAAAATATTAAAAACATATGTTTAAGGGAATAATCATACAATATTTCTTTAAATGTTTTAATTGTAATATAAAGTATATGGCCTTTATTTTACAAAAAAAATAAAAATTTGTTTTATTTAATTTTCATTACTTTCCAGATGATAATAAATATGTTATGCCTAAAAATGTAAATATAAAACACAGAATTTCTGAGCAAAAAATCTATTGTAAGAATAAATTAAACTTGTGTTTATGCTTTCAAATAATTAGACATGCTTGGTTACAATAAAACATAAGGTTGGAAAAAAAAAAAAATTTCATAGGGCCCTAAACATGTAATTTAAAAAAAAAAAACTTTTAATAAATTGGTGTTAAATTGTTTAAGTTTCATGATTTATATTAATTAGACATGCTTTTTGATTAAAAAATGTAATTTAACCATTAAAAAAGGAGTCCAGAAAAACAAACGGACCCATAGAACTTTTATTAAAAAACGAATAAAAGAAAACAGACATGCCTTAAGAAAATAAACAAAATTACTAGGCTAGTTTAACCTAGGGTATAAAAACTGAAAAATCAGCAACACTGTGGAAACCAAAATAAATAAGAAACATAGAACGTTTATTAGCAAAATGAATAAGAAAGCTTGGAGACACGGCATAGGCATATACACCTTGATGCAAAATAAAATGAATAAAATACACAAAGTTTAAATAAACTAATCAGCAAACACTGTGGAACCAAATAAATAAGAAACGAATGTTTAAAAAAAACTTCCAGTCAATAAGCTTTTCAAAATCTAAAATATTGCCAAACAGGCGCCTTTGCATTTCCTTTCTAAACAATCTTCTGCCATCGTCTTGTCTTTCTCACCTCACTCGTGTCAGTCAGCTCGACTCACTCTCCTCACGTGATAAATAAAATCGGACTCCTGCTACGTGGTGCACTGTCATTCGCGCACGGTTCGGCACACTGCATTGAGCTTTTAGTTTTTAAAAGTGTCTGTCCTCTAACTAAACTAGGCTAAATTATTTTTGTTCCTATAAAAAATCTAAATGACGGTGGGGGTCGGTGCCGCGGTGGGCAAGTTACGTACTGGTGTTGCGGCTTAACACCGGTATAACCAAAAAAACACCGTCTATCGCAGCAAGCCTACACTGCATCTGTTCTTGTTAAAAAAAAAAAAAAAAAAAAAAGGCAACCGATTGATTTATAATATTTTCAAAAGCTTTCAAATGTACTGTCCTTATAAAATAACTTCATTGTTGTTTATTTAATTCTAACAAGTAAGTTTTTGTTAAAAACTAACCAAAACAAAATTATAATTTGTTTATAATCTCTGCACAGGAGGGACTTGGTGTTGTTTTCAAACAAAAGAAAATATATCGGCATCGGCCAAAATGAGTTAAAAATATCGGCATATCAGATGGCTAAAAAAAATCCAATATTGTGTATCCATTAAAAAAAATTATAGTAAATATTCTTTGGTAGAATCATCCATATTTTTGTCCTCTTTGGAAGGTTTGGTAAGGCATTTTTAGTTAAGGGTCATATAGACCACAGGTAAAATAAACAGGAATCTCGATGCCCCGTCCAGGAGCTGTGCCTGCTTCGGGCTCAGCTCTGTGTGTGTGAGGAAACTATTTAAACACACCCATTAAACTGGCACAGCTCTTTCATTCTCCTTCGATGAGGTGGAACAGGACGCCCATGGAAAAAAATTACATTTCAGTTTATCCTTACCTGTACTGTTCAAACAGAAACACGTAGCAGGAAAGCGTGGCTCTAGGCCAGACAGTGGCTCTGAGACAAGAAAAGATGACGTTAGAGTATCATCTGTTGTGGAGCAGATGCATTGGTTCCGGATGCATTAAATTCCGGCAAGGATTGGTGGTAAACACAAGGCTACATCCACACGAAGCCAGAGCTTTCCCCATCCAATCTTTTTTTTCCCTCTCGTCTCAAGAAATATCTGCGTCCAAAAGAAATAGACACAAAACGATTTAGTATACATGCCAGACCAATATGTGGCACTGTAATTCTGCCACATAGATACACTAAAAACGGAGAAGAAGACTTGGACTATGCGCATAAACCTTGTGTGCGGTATACAAACGAACATGGAACAATACATTATTAATCTGTGTTAATGTTAGTTAATAAAAAGACAATCGTTTCATGTTTGTTCATGTTTTTGTTGCTGTCACGTGACATAGCGGTGTCTGACTAGGGCTGAGACGTGGACTGATGACGTCATCGTTTCAGAAAATATACGGATTCGCTGTCCACACGAAAACGCAAGGGCGGTGTTGTTTTAAGATTTTATCACTACCGGTTTAAAAAAATATCGGTTTCACTCTCTCAAAATGCCGGAATCTGTTTGGACGAAACGCCTATACGATACAAAAATGTATGCGTATACAGCTAAACGCATCTCCGTGTGGACTGGGCCTAAATGGTTCTGAAATTTCCTTTATATTTCATCTCAATGCAGATTTACTAGTACATTTTAAAGACATCATATAAGGGTTAGGGTTAACGCTTACTTACAATAAACTGGAAATTTAGATTCATGACTTTCTTCCATTCATGACATGACCAGATAACAGAAAATATCCTTAACTCTCCCTGTTATGATATATGAGGACGCTACAGAATGTAATTGCCATATTTTAACTGAAAATTCATTTGTGTACAGCAGAGTGGTGTTTTAGGTGTGAATTAAAAGTTCAATTGAAGAGCCCCTCTGCCTTTTATTCACTTGATCACAAATGTTTTCCAGCAGAAGTTGTTCTTGTCCTCTAGTATTTGTCTCATGATCTCTCTGCAGCACATGACTGTGCTGGTTTTTAGGATTTTTTTTTTTCTTTCGAAATGTTCAGCCATTTTTGGGATGTCATATAACTAACAAAGAGCATATTGAGCCAGCACAGTGAGGCAGGATCATCAGCACTCTTGCCCCATCCTATCTCCTGAAGGGTTCAGAGGTCACTGTACTCTCATGTTTATAAACACTGTGCTGTCGAGAGGAAGGATCATAATTGTACTATGTTTTAACCAACTTCATGCTTCAAGTTCACACACTTTAACAGGCTGGAGTGCAGGCTGTCGTAAGTACTGCTTACATGATGTTTTGACTTGAAGAACCATTTAATAAATTAGAATCTTTTGTATCATATGCATGGCTCATTTTTGTTTTTAGGTTTTCTTTTTCTTTTTGGGGTGATTTTTTTTCCCCTTTTTATTACTGTAAGGTAAGTGCAAGTTTTAAATCATAACAAATCTGTGAGAGCTAAATATGTTTGCAAATATAAAAAAAGCGAACTATTTATTTCAATGTCATTTTTGATCCAATGTAGCCCACCAGTGCTGCGATCTTCATGTACTTTCAACCTTGCATTGACTCGTTTGGCTGACTTATGAGTCCTTCCAATAGGGAAGTTATGTTTGATAAATGATTATCTGACTGCAATATATTCATCACGTTTTACACTGTGCGGCATATAAATGGCTTTTTTTGTGAGTGTAGGTATACATATTTTTTCCGCAAACAATTTGCTGATGCCATGTTTCCTTAACATGATAAACCCATGAAAAAAAGTTATAAATGAAAGAAACTAGACCGCTGCAAAAGCTGAAGCATGTTGTTGTGTTTTCATATTGTTTTTAATATACCAGATTTCTAGAAAATGGAATGTTGGCTTAATCTGCTATAACCAATTAGCAGAATATAGTACACAGTACAGGCTACAGAGAAAAATGGCAATGCTTTTGGAATAAAACTTTTGGGAACACTCACACCCGGATCCATTTAACAAAAAATTTTCTTATTTGTGGCTCTTGTATGCAGATTGAAGAAAAGACTCTTTCTCATGCTGAGATCTCCGTTTTGTTTAGAAGCAGATTGATCACACTTCACACGGAGGCTCACAGTAGTTGCTGTAGGGGGACCATTAAGGCTCTTTGGTACTTTTCCAGCTGGGAATTTATCAGCCACCTGGAAAAAAAAGGATAGATACATGGATCCTCAAGATGAAAACCATGTACAGTCTTTTTTTAATAATCAAATAAGGGGGGGGGGGGGGAATTAATGTGGGTAGCGCAACAAAAAAACTATGGTATTCTGTTAACAGGTAAGGTTCAGGTCTTTTGTACATGCTACATTAAATATGGAACTGTTTTACTCAAGATGCATTCAAAGGAGTTACCAAAGATGAGAATAACTGATGTCCATCTCATATGCAGGTTGACTTTTTTTTTTCTACCAACATTTGGGTATAAAAATCAAATAAAACCCCAACAATAAAAAGAATTAGCTACGTTAGCTGATTACCCTAAAAGCCCATAGCTATCACCATTAGTTCATACTCCTGTTGAAACTCTTCTCACTAGCGGATAGGATGAGACCAATTTGTCTGTTCATTGTGGATTTCTGTTTCTTCACAGAGGCTTCTGAGTGAGGAGATAATGAGAGTTCACACACATACCAGATTCTGCTTCCTCTGCGTGCTGACCCTGCTGTACCATCAGTGCAGTCACTGCCACGAAGGAGGGTCCCACCATCACCACGGGCACAGCCATGGTGACCACGACCATGTCCACAGTGACCTGCAGATTTCAGAATTGTCCTGCGATGGTTTATCCGACCAGTTTGTGCACAGCAGCCATGGTGAACCTGCAGAGAACGAGCAACGTTACTACATCCAAAAATTGTTTTGTCGGTACGGCCAAAAGGATCATCTGGATTTTAAAGGCCTCCAGAGTCTGCTGTTGAGTTTAGGGCTGGGCGAGGTGCGTGTGGTTGGGCTGGAGCATGAAGATCTGGGCCATGATCATGTGGCACACTTAGATATTCTCGAGGTTCAGGAAGGTCGGCACTCGCATTCAGCTGGCCATCCACATCTTCATCAGAATCCCCACATCTCACACAAGACCCATCAACATTCAGACAACGAGAATGAACAACACAACCCTGCCGAGGAGCTACCGTGCAGCAAAACACTTGGCACCGGAGTTGAGAGCACCACTCACAGCGGGTCTGAAGGACACGATCATGATCATGATCATGACCACGAACATGAACATGAGAAAGACAGTGATCATAAACACATCCACAGACATGTCACGGACAGTCCTCACTCTCAAGATGACCACGACCACCAAAGGAGTAGTGAACATGCACAGGATAATAATGATCTCAGTGACCAAAACCACCATCATCACGACCACCATCACCACAAGCATCCCCACCCTCATCTCCATGGTTCAGACAATGTGGAGCACAACACAGCAACCCCTCATCTCACACCCAGAATACAACCTTCTGCCCCAACTGAGCTACCCACCACACAACCCAGAAGAAACCGGAGACCACCTAAAGCCAGAGCTCATCGAGGCCGCAACAAAACCAGCATCACTGTTACTCAGGCTGTCGAGCTGGAGGCAAGCGGAGATGACCATGAGCATAGCGGCCAGGATCACAGCTCTATTCAGCCACAGAGGAGCAGGAGAGAGGTGCCAGGAGAACATCTGTCTGTGAAATTACATGCACATGGTGTTTCTCACCAACATGAGGAGGTACATCTCACTGTCTGTCCTATGTGTTTGATTATAAATGGTAGTGCTCTTCAGATGTGCCTCAAGAGTCATTTGAAATGGTTTCTCTTAGTTAGTCTAATCAGGGATTAGTCCAGAAGAGTTAAAAAATTTAAATAATTTTTTTAGTGGTGTCAAAGCACTTCCTTCGTAACAAACAAAATAGTTGTCAGACTTTACTGACTGTGCTTAAAGCAAGTATACAGTGGGTATAGAAAAAAAATCACCCCCTTTAAAATCATCACATTTTGTTGCTTTGCAGCCTGAAAATCAAGACGGACACCGTTTTTGTTTTATCAAGCTGTATTTACTCAGTGCAACTTATAACATCCAAGTGAAAAGATATAACACCAACATGCCGGAAAAAAACTGAAAAAAAAACAGAATCAGAGTTGGAAAAAGGATCACCCCCTTATGTCAGTATTTTGTTGAACCACCTTTTGCTTTAATTACAGCCTTTATTCTGTTGGGATATGTCTCTGTCTCTAACTTTGCACATGGGAATTTGCTCAAGTTTCAGTAAATTTGATGTGGACTGTTTGTGGACTGCATTCTTCCAAGTCAGTGCCCACAGATTTTCAGTGGGGTTTAAGTCTGGGCTCTGACTAGGCTATGCAAGGACATTCACCTTTTTCTCCGTCAACCACTGTGTGCTCAGTTTTGCTGTGTGCTTTTGGTCTTTGTCATGTTGGAAGGTAAACCTTCTTCACATTTACAACTTTCTGTCAGAGGGCAGCAGATTTTCCTCAAGGATTTGATGGTATTTTGCCCCATCCATTTTTAATTTCTGTCCTGACAAGTGCTCCAGTCCCTCCTGCAGAGAAACATATACCATAACAGCATATCACCACCTCCATTCTTTACTGGAGGAATGCCCTTATTTGGATGATAAGCTGTATTGGATTTCCGCCAGACATATAATTTTGTGTTGAGGCCAAATAATAAAATTTTAGCCTCATCTGCCTCAGAATCTTCAAGCTGTGTTTTGGCAAAGCTCAGTCGTGAGGCTTTTTCTTGAGGAGTGGCTTTTTTCTTCCAAACCTCCCATACAAGCCACATTTGTGCAGAATTTGTGATATCGTTGTCACATGCACACAATGACCACTCTTTGTCATAAACTCAATGCATGCGCTCTTCCGAGTTGCTGTAGGCTCTTGGTAGCCTATCTGAGCAGTTTACTCCTGGGCTCTTTCATCCGTTTGGGAGGAGGGAGTCTGATCCAGGGAGGGTCTGTGTTGTTTTTTTTTTTTTTTTTTTTTTTTTTTTTTTTTCTACCAAATACCTTCCAACTTCTTACGTAATAGAACTTTCTTCTAGGCATGAGGAACAGCCTTTGAAAAAATTGTTTGTAGTATCTCTGTGTGCCTGCCACAGCTTTATCCGGAGAATCTTTTGACAGTGCGTGCTCTCCATAGATAACGGGTTTGCTTCAGTGCACTACCAAGGACGGAAATGCCTACCAGGGAAGTCCCTTGTTTAATGTTGGCTGATCAAAATGACCTCAGCGGAATCCACAGTGGAATCCAAAAAAGGGGCTTTGTGTGGTCCATTGTAGAAGGGATTATGAGTTACAAGGATTTTTAGGAGGTGGGATGATCCTTTTTCCAACGCGGTGATTCCGGGGTTTTTTTTTTTTAATAATATTTTTTATTTTTTATGTTTGTGTAGATTCTTTCCTTTGGGATGTTATAAGTTGCAAGGAGTAAATACAGCTGGATAAAACAAAAACGTTGTGTCCGTTCTTCATTTTCAGGCTGGCAAGCAACAAAAATGTGAATTTCTTTTAAAGGGGTGGGGGGGGGGATTATTTCTATACCCACAGTATGGTAAATGCATAATTCCATAGTTGTTTTGTGAAGCACTATGATAGATTTTGGAATTAGCCAGTAGTGCACAGTAAACACCAATTTAAGTTTAATGTTAAAATAACGCCCAATTAAGGGCCCCATTTTTGTTGGGCAACACTTCCATGGATGCTGTAGCATTTTTTTATTATTATTTTATTTTTTTTTTTTTTAATGCTATAGATATTCTATATATCTATATTAGATATGATTATATCATTAGTTACAGTGGGTACGGAAAGTATTCCGACCCCCTTACATTTTTCACTCTTTGTTAAATTGCAACCATTTGCTAAAATCATTTAAAGTTAATTTTTTTCCTCATTAATGTACACACAGCACCCTTATTATATTGACAGAAAAACACAGAATTGTGGACCCTTTTTTTTTTTTTTTTTTTTTTTTTTTTTTTTTTTTTTTTTTTTTTCTACAGATTTATTAAAAAACGAAAAAAAAAACTGAAAATCACATGGTTCATAAGTATTCAGACCCCTTTCCTCCAGTATTTAGTAGAAGCACCCTTTTGATCTAATACAGCCATGAGTCTTTTGGGAAAGATGCAACAAGTTTTTCACACCTGGATTTGGGATCCTCTGCCATTCCTCCTTGCAGATCCTCTCAAGTTCTGTCAGGTTGGATGGTAAAAGTTGGTGGACAGCCATTTTTAGGTCTCTCCAGAGATGCTCAACTGAGTTTAAGTCAGGGCTCTGGCTGGGCCATTCAAGAACAGTCCCAGAGGGTTGTGAGGCCACTCCTTCGTTATTTTAGCTGTGGGCTTAGGGTCCTTTTGTGGACGGGGTAGTTACTTCTTTGTCCATGCGCCCTCTCAGGTGATTTTGACGGTCCGTACGGATTTTTCGCTACCACCATGGTTCTTAGCTCGAGGATAGGGTATTCTTGACCACGCACCCTGAAGTCTGGGTTGGCCATTAGTATATCTTTTCATATTACTGCGGTTCTTCTCTTCTGTATAATTTGGTACCCAGCAATTCATATCTGATTTCCTCATCCGACCTGGGTCAACCTTTTTTAGTTGTCCTGTCCATGCAGTCTGTATACAAATAACACCCCAAGACACGCCGTTACACGTTTCCCCCACTGCCTTAGCCCACCACACCGAGCTTCACTGTTGGAACGATCTCAAGCTAGCTGAACTTATGCAGAACGGTGCATGCAGCCACGTGCCTGGCTGATCCGTTCCCATATACACCGATATAAAGACATGTCGACCATTTTTAGAGATCGAACAGCGTACCCAATATGATAGCTATACTTCTGTAGTCATGTGCATGCTATTCCTGTCACACCATGTATCACTGAATATGAGAGATAAATCTTGGAGTTCCTTCAGTGTTTTTCAGCAAACTCCATGGGGCTTTCATGTGTCTTGCACTGAGGAGAGGCTTCCGTCGGGCCACCCTGCCATAAAGCCCCGACTGGTGGAGGGATGCAGTGATGGTTGACTCTCTACAACTTTCTCCCATCTAATGGAATGAATCTCTGGAGCTAGCCACAAGTGATTTGTTGGGTTTTCTTAACTCTTCACCAAGGTCTTTCTCCACCGATAGCTCAGTTTGGACGGACGGACAGCTAGGAAAGGGTTCTGGTCGTCCCAAACGTCTTTCATTTAAGGATTATGGAGGCCACTGTTCTCTTAGGAGCCTTAAGTGCAGCAGAATTTTTTTTTAAACCTTGGCCAGATCTGTGCCTTGCCACAAAGTCTGTCTCTGAGCTCTTCAGGCAGTTACTTTGACCTCATGATTCTCATTTGCTATGACATGCACTGTGAGCTGTAAGGTCTTATATAGACAGGTGTGTGGCTTTCCTAATCAAGTCAATCAGTATAATCAAACACAGCTGGACTCAAATGAAGTTGTAGAACCATCTCAAGGATGATCAGAAAAAAATGGACAGCACCCGAGTTAAATATACGAGTGTCACAGCAAAGGGTCTGAATAATTAGGACCATGTGATATTTCAGTTTTTCTTTTTTTAATACATTTGCAAAAATGTCAACAATTCTGTGTTTTTATGTCAATATGGGGTGCTGTGTGTACATTAATGAGGTAAAAAAATTTACTTAAATGATTTTAGAAAATGGCTGCAATATAACAAAGAGTGAAAAATTTAAGGGGGTCTGAATACTTTCCATACCCACTGTATATATCTTGTTTCCACACTTTAATTATCAGTAGCTTAAACTGAAATTTTAGTATATTGAAGTTTAATGTTTTGATATGCAGGATTTCTGTATGTGTAATTATTGATATGCATGTTTTGGTAATTATTTTTTATTCTTATTTGCAGATCAATACATATAATGTCTTCATCCATCTTCCTTATTGTAGGATGAAGTATATTTAAATAAAAATGTATTTAAGCATTGCTCATTGATCAGTACCTTTTAATATTTAAATTATTTTAATACTTAAGTACATTAAAAATCAAATACTTTTGTACTTTTACTCGAGTAAAATTGAAAAAGGAGTATTTTTAATTTGATTAGAGTCTGTACTTTTACTCAAGTATTTGATTTGTGTACTTCATCCACCACTAGGAATTGAAGGTTATTTGGTTACTTAGCATAATTAGGAGTTGACGCTAAACTAACCACCATGCTGATTAGACTTTCAGACAGCCATTAACTAGTGGATTTCACACATCCCTGGTACTAACGTTATATATATTTAATAAGTGATTTATATTCCTTCTATTGTTCAGAAATGAATAAAGGAGAATCAAGGAGGGAATCAAAGTAAAACTGTCCGTCTTTCTCTCCCTCAGTGTCTGAATTTAACGCAGCTTCTACACCAATACGGACTGAGCTCGGATTCTCTCATATCTCCAATGCAGTTCACCTATTTATGTCCTGCACTGCTGTACCAGATAGATAGACGCTTCTGCATCCTTCATTATCACCACGTTGAAACTGAAGTACAAGATGCAGCATCATCAGGTACAAGTGATCCTGTAGAATAATTCTGTTTGGACAAAGTATATTCACTACAATTCTCTCTACCTGTGTAGTTTGCTACATTTTAATAACCAGTTGAGAATCGTTGTTAAACCATTTTGAAACAGTTCAATGTTGCTAGAGGTACCTTAGTTGAAACTCTTTTAAGTCCAGTGACAAGCGCAATTAAATAGGAGTGCAGTAATTCTGACTAAAATATAAATTTCGCTGAAATATTTGTAGTCGGACAATAAATGTGACATGTAAAATTTTAAACCTACAATTAGGTCTATTTTTATGATAGCACTGACTGAAAAGTGACTGTAATGGGGTAATCAAAATAGTCTAACAGTCTAACTCTGTGCTTTTGTTCTCATTTATTTTAATTTTTAGTTTAGTGAATTTAACTTTCGCTTTAAAAGCCTTATTTTAGTTTTTAAATTGCAATGTTACAATGTTAGAACGAAATGTTATTTTAACCCTTTTTTGCACATAATACAAAGGCTTACATGGTTACATTCACTTTATTTGTTTTCATAGCCATTTAATATGTATTGTTTGTTAGGACAAACATTGGGTGGTAAGGGAACTACGGCTATAGAATACGATTTTTTTTTTTATCCAAAGCGGAGTATATACCGTATTCCGAAAAGCGGCCCACGCAGTAACGTGACTATTGAATTTTGCCCATATCACCCAGCCCTAGTGACAAGAGTCCTGGTCTAATCCACTACTGCTGATTGTGTTGCTGCAGTATGGGTCTGGATGTGGGGCTTTGTGTCGATCACCATCATCAGCCTGCTGTCTCTGCTGGGTGTTGTTCTGGTGCCCATCCTCAACCAGTCCTGCTTCAAGTTTCTCTTGACCTTCCTGGTGGCGCTGGCAGTGGGAACCCTCAGCGGGGATGCCTTACTGCATCTACTCCCTCATGTGAGTTCACTCTTTGGGGACAAACAAGATTTAACCATTGCAAAAGTCCAAACTACACAGTGCAAGAAATCAAACCTTTCTTATACCTTACAGTCTCAGAGTGGCCATGATCACAGCCATGGAGGACATGCAGAGGAAGAACCTGAAGAGGATTTTCTGACAAAGTTTGATGGAGTTTGGAAAGGACTGACTGCACTAGCAGGAATCTACCTCCTCTTCATCATTGAACATTGCATTGGCATGTTCAAACACTACAGCAACCAAAGGGTGAGAGGCACCACAATACCTTTATCACAGGAAAGATGTGCAAAAAATCGTGCAAAAGTGGCAAGTAAGCTGCTTTTCACTTCACACATGCTTGTTCAGGACTGACAGAGCTGAGAGCTATGGAAGACTAAAATATAATCCATAATTGCTGCAGATAGTGGGGATTTTAGTGCACAGTAAAACAACCTTGGATTTTATTCTCAGAACCTAGTGCTTATTAACACTTGTCTGTTCATGCTTTCCACAGGGAAGCCTCTGCCAGAGGAAGAAGAAAGGAGAGCAAGCAAAGATTGGGAGGAAATTGTCAGACCACAAACTCAACAGGCGTTCAGATGCCGAGTGGCTCCATCTGAAGCCTCTAACAGAGGGTGGGTCTTCATTTCGTCATAAAATCCCAGCACAGTTTATTTGGCTTTTAAAGGGGACATCGGATGCTAAATTAGTTTTTACATGGTGTTTGCATATAAATGTGTCTTAGCAGCGTGTGGACTCACCCACCCTACAATGATAAAAATCTATTCAAGCCATTTAGATTTTCTGAGAAGTCTAGTGTCCAATACTGCTCAGGCCCACCCCGAATGCTGACAGAAGTTCCCGTATTAGCATATTCTGCCCTAGGTCAGTCGCCTTATGCTGTCATCCATTGTCTCCAAGCTCGATCAGCTGTAGCGACAAGGTCTCGTATTTGTGATGATTTGTAGTTGGATGCAAAAGTAAACATAAGAGTCCTCATTTTCTCCCAACATCAGAGTCACTGAGGACGCAGTTTATTAGTTTTGTTTTTGATGGTAACGCACCACCAAATACTCAAAAAACGGAAGATAGGAGCGGGGTGAGCAGTAGCTCATTATCATTTCAAGAGACATGCACTGAAACGGGTCGCTGTGAACAGAGCTGATTTTGACAAGGTCAAAAGGGTGTTGTTTTACACAACCATTGAGGAATTTTAACCAAAGTATGTTGCAGACATTTCATGAAGACCCTAAAGATTCATACCAACTTGTGGGAAATGGGCATCCAATGTCCTCTTTTAGTAAAGTTGTGAGTGTTGATTTTGTGGAGATGCTTCAGAGTCTCTTCCAATATACTGAACCCTTGTAAGGATATTGTAAGAACAAACTCAAGCTGGTTGCAGTAATGTTTAGAAGTAACTTGCGTTGTAGTCAAAATCAGCTCATTTGAGTCCAAGTCCATGGTTAGGTTTAGTCAGTTAAGACCGAGACGAAAGGGTTTCAATTCAGACAGTGTACTACGACACTGATGTAACGCCTTCCCTTCTCCTTTTTCTTGCAGGAGAAGGTACAACGTGTGAAGCCGGACACAATGACACTCAGATGACGGAGTTGCAGCCTCTGGATTCACCCAGCAAGATGCCACTGGGCATATCTGATTCAGATCACCCCTTCAAGGATGCTGAAAAAACAGAGGACGACAGCGGGCCAAAGGCAAATTCAAAAAACCATGGACAAGATCATGGACACGGACACGGCCATGGTCACTCCCACCATGGACACTGTCACTCTGACCAGGAAATGAAAGATGCGGGGATCGCCAGTATAGCATGGATGGTCATCATGGGAGATGGCATGCATAACTTTAGTGATGGACTTGCTATAGGTCAGTTTGTGTACACTGAAACCATTAGCAGATTAGTTTGTCTTCGAAAGGGTTTCTGTATCTGAGGAACTGTGTTTGTCACCTACAGGTGCTGCTTTCAGTGCTAATATTACAGGTGGCATTAGTACTTCAGTTGCTGTGTTCTGTCATGAACTGCCTCATGAACTAGGTAAGTTGCTTAACAAAGTTTGTCAAAAAAATGTTGGAATAGCAGATCCATTTTCTTACAGATGCTTGTGCAGTAAAAGTTAAAAACAGGGTTCCTACAAATGTTCTATTTAATAAATCCATACTTTTCCAGACTCAAATTTCCAAACCTCAGTAGATTTTCAGATATTTTTATAAATGTAAACAAAAATACAACCATGATTCTAAGTTCAACATTAACTATTTGATGCTCTCACAACTACTACAATTATTTTGGTCACAAGACAAAATGTAGTGTTGTACCAATACTAGCTAAAAATTTCACGGTTCTTGCTATCATAGCAAAAACTAGAACCTGGACTTTCGCGCCAAGCCCGATAGGGGCGCCAACTAGCGTTATATGCATCGGGCCTGTTGTAGGCTTCTCCTTATTTTTATATTTTAGACTTTCATCAGTTAAGGTGATTGAAAAGATGTACTGCGCTGGTGTAAACAACACGATACCATGCTACCGTGACTGTCTAGATTGGATCAGCAGCGGGAAGAGTTATAGGAAAAATGGAGGACTGGATTAAAACCAAAGATTTTTCTAGTCTACTAGTGGTAGTAATTACTAAACCATAATGTGCCTTTTTTTTATAATAAAAATGTGCCTTTAATATTTATGCTAGCTATAGCCTATTCTGCGTTTTAGCACACGCAATAGGCTAAAGCTTCCCACAAAGCACTGGCAAAAGTAATTACCCAGAATGTGTCGGGGGAAATAGAAAGTTAAGACCCCGTGAGAACTTTGTACTCTCCGAAAACAAATTAGATAATTTTTTTAATGAAATCCGAAAGCTTTCTGACCCTGCATAGACCGCACAAGAAAAAATACCACGTCAAGGCCCAGGAACAGGAAAGGTAGTAAGGAAATCGTAAATATTCACATGGTCGCGCACCACTGGTCACCCGTTCATTTATGAAAAGCTATGAGAAATATTTGTGCGCGAAGAAAAAAAAAAAATAATAAACTTATATTTGATATACCCGTATCCACTGGTGTGCCGTTTTCTCAAGCAGAGGAATGCACACGCATGTGTTGTGGTACTCTCGTGAACGCATGTCAAAGACTGACACGGAAGAGAAGAAATTGTTGTTTGTGTTTTCTTTGCGCACGAAAAGTATTCTCGTAGCTTCATAAAATAAAGGTTGAACCACTGATGTCACATGGAATATTTTAACGATTGACATCAACATCAAGGTGAAGAGTTTCAGCTGTTCTTCTGTGCTCTCCTTTTCTTGTTTGAATGAATGAAAAACAAACAGTGAACTAATACTACACAGCAGCACATACAGCTTTTAAAAGACCGCAAATCTTGTATGAAGTTTTGAGTTTGCTGTCTAGAGGGCCACTAGTTTTTAAAATTCCCCTTTTTGTTTAAACAAAAAAACCAGACAATACAATATCAGAGAAGAAAGAACAAACAGAGTATGCCTTTGATATAACAACAGTATTTTGCATTTGATGTTGTTTACCGTTACTGTCTGCCATCCAGTGGAGGTGATGGGACTGGATTCCTCAGACACTAATAACGTTTGATGGAGCAGCTCTCTTTTTTTTTGTCTGATAATCTTTATGCACATGCTGTGGCTGGGGAAAGACGGCTACAATAAAGAGTTTTTACTACCCTGCAGTGCTGTTAATTGCCTTTGATGACTGATATAATTGGGTCAGGTGACACAGAGCAAAGGTCCAGAGTGCAGTTTAGAGAGGACCAATGGTCGTGAAGGCTCCTCACATATATATTCAGTAATTAGGAACAAAGGAGCAGCAGCATAGAATTGCTGAAACACAAGAAAAACCCACTTTTGATTTTTCGGACAGATTGAGAAGGACAACCCGATCTCACTGCAGTCAATATCAGGTTTTGCATGGCCAAAACTAACTCTACCCACTCTGCTGTATTGTTGTTTATTGTACATTAATAGTGCACATTTGTGTTTGCCTCTAGGTGACTTTGCTGTTTTATTGAAGGCTGGGATGTCAGTGAAGCAAGCCATTGTGTACAATGTCCTCTCTGCCTTGATGGCTTATGCTGGCATGGTGATTGGCACGGTTGTGGGACAGTACACGCACAACGTCACCAGCTGGATCTTTGCTGTTACTGCTGGCATGTTTCTCTATGTGGCATTAGTGGATATGGTAAGAGAACCGAAATGTGGATTTATTTGCTTACCAGTTGGGCTGCATGAATATGTTATAATTATTGATTACTTGAAATGAATCAAGGACCTTTCACACAGAACACGCTGTTGCATTCCACCGCGCTGCTTGTCCATTGTTTTTCTATGTTAACATGCTCTAGATGGATGTTTGAGCATTATGCTCACGTCTCATGTCTTTTGTTGTGTCTCATGCACAGTCACAGTGTTTAAATTAAAAGTATATGAACTTTTAAAAATGTCTCTAGACCTTGCTTTTTTCTATCTTTTATTATTGTACTGCCGCACATCTTGAGTTTTCCGGTGCAAAAATTTAAGTGAATGGCCTCTCACACATTCAAAATAAGGTGACTACTAGTTATAAAAGCACAACAACTATTCTAATTTCAAATAAATTATACACAATATTATTGACAATATTAGAGTGCTCCCATTATAATCACCAAAGCTGTCTGCATATTCACTATGTCTGAACCCTGCAATTCAGCACAAGCTCACTGAGTTCTGCACTCCTGTGAACAATTAAATGATTACAATCAACAAAGCTGTCTACACTGCACAATCAATTTCTTATTTACACTTTTGTCGACATGCTGATTATTATAGGAGCATTTTATTTTTGTCCCACTCCCAACACTTGCATGCAGTGTGTATTGGGATGAGAACATTGCGAACAAGCTGTGCAATATCCAAATCCAGCATGATTCCAGAAGATGCACAAATGTTTAGCTTTTGATTCTAACTTTTTTTTTTTTTCTCGACATTGATAAAAGGGTGAAATCGTTTTATTGTCGTGATAAGATATGCCAGCAAACACCGTGGGTTTGTGTTGCCTAAGTTTGTTGTGAGCTATTGATTCTCTCTTATTCTTCAGTTTCCAGAGATGCTCATGGTGACAGTGAGGAGGCACAAGCGTGTGGAGCTGGGTCCACTTTGTCTGCAGAACGTGGGTTGCTCAAAGGGTTGGAACATGTTGATGATCGCCATCTTCGAGGATCAGATTGTGCTTGACTTTGGCTTCTAGCCGGAGCTCGAGATCGGGTGGCGTCATTAATAGCTCCTCACACACGTGCTTTGCCTTAACGTGGCTTTGTTTTGTGATGGCACAGTCGTGCAGGCATGTCTCAAAAGACAGCATCAGTAGCTTACAGTGGACATGGACATGCAAACAAACATGTTTACATTTCTTCATCTCTTCCTCCCTAGGGTACTCAAAACGGTTGCGTGTTGTCTTCAAGGTCTTTTAGGTAGATATAGCTCCTAGACAGTTCTCTCCTGTGGTTATTCAGTTTTTTTTTTTTTTTTTTTTTAAATTTGAGTATGTGTGTCCAATCAGACATATCTACAGCACATGAGACGCACTCCCAAGCTATTTGGGTTATCCCTTTAATATTGTAGTATATTTTTGTGTTCTAAAAAGAGAAGCAGCTATTCATCAGTCACTCATTCAGTGTCATGTTTAGCTCTTTCATTCATCTGTATTGTAACTCATAGTCCATTCATCCGTAACTGGCGTGTTGTGCTGTGTATGTCTAGTGTGTCACACCATCTCAGTGTCAGGCACAGAACTGTGCTAATATGGTGCAACAGAGTCCAACTGGCATCAACTCTGTTTTTGTTTTTTTATTTATTGAGAAGTACTGGTCAGTATTGTGTGCCAAGATCATGGAAAACAACACACTTGAGCTCTTTTCTTTACTGGTTTGCGCTTTGCTGTCAGCATTGACTACTTGTTTGTTTCTTACACTATATTTACTGTTCATAGTGATGGGAGTGTCCTCACCCTTAGAATTTCATTTGCTTGTCTGTTTTTTTTTTCTGTTATTATTGGCTAAGATTGTAGTGTACTAGTGTTATGACCAACTTTGAGTATTGAAGAAATAGGTATGCCACTGTGTTTTGAATAACCCCTGACACGGTGCTGCCAAAAGACCGATTGCATTCATGAGGTCAGCTGAATAGTGACTGAACAAGTCCAGTATCAAAGCTAGTGCTAAAACACTGTGATTTTAAATGAAGAGCACCTGTCTACGCATACCTGTCCATCAAGGAATACCACAGTTTTCTTTGGGAAGTCTATTTGTTCATTGATAAAATAGTAATTATCATGATCTAGACTACTTTCTGAATATAAATACAAGTTGATTTTTGATATCCAAGTGGAGTTGTTGTAAATACTGATCTTGTTACAGGTGAAGACGTTCATGAAATAATTATGTTCCCCAAAGGAGATTTGCTACTGAAGACTTGTATTTTTATTGAACAAGTTGGCATTTTGAAACACATTTGTTACTTTATTATTTTAATTATTTGACGTTTGGTATTACTGGATAATTTGTGCAAAATTCAGAGTGTTATTCTGTGAGACATCAGCACCTTTTATACACTGACCATCTAAAAGCTTTCTTTCCATACAAAAGTTTGGGAGAACCATTCCTTTTTTTTTTTTACCTAAAAATTTAGTTAGCCATTATGAAATGTTCTCTTGACAATCTTAAATGCTCTCGTTGTTGACACCCTCCCATTATTGAAATTAATGCACACGTTACAATTATTGGCCTTTTGTGCACTTGTATGAAAGTCTGACTACAATCAAATCTGTAGAACATCTGTTAATCTGTCCCCGTTGATGTGATTCTTGTTAATGAGTGTGCAACATTTTGATTGTGCCAAATATGGCGCACTGATTGTGCCCGCAGTCGCCTCAACACATTCCACTGGCTGTGTTCGCTGCTTGAATCCTCTACCGTCACGAGTTGGTGGGGCATGTTATGTGATTCATGCTTATCCTGTCACCATGTGACATCCATTTATTTGTTCTTGTGGATGTGTATCATTATTAATTGCATTCATCAAATGTACTTGATTGGATGGAAACGTGCATGAGACAAATGAAAGTGACTAGTTTTCATTTCTGTTATGAAATGGAGAGATGAGAACACTTACTGTTGATTTCCTCTTTCCCTCAAGTACTTAATTTTCACAACTTGAATGTAAAGTCAATGAGTTTTGGGGTTCATGTGAGC
>JADLZN010003831.1:0-66890 GCA_018155175.1 Sinocyclocheilus anophthalmus
GCATTTCTGTCCTGAGGTGCATTGATTTTCGAGGCAGTCGAGGTCCCATTCAGACACAGACACAGGACGAGTTTAGTTTCTCACCCGTATTTCTCGGCCAGTTCTCGTGCGTTCTCCGTTTTCACCGCGCGCTGGTCCTCCAGGTCTGATTTGTTTCCGCACAAGACGACGTCAGGATTCTCGCAGTACGCATGCGTCTGCAGCTGACCTGCACGAGACATCACAGCAATTAATCATTAAATATTATTATTTCAAAAATTATTCATTATAATGCAACAACAACAACAAGCAGCTTACTGTAGAGTGGTCTATCTATTAATAATAACTATTTATTATTTTGTTGTTAATATTACTTTTTAGCTGGGCAATCACTCCAAACTGCTTAGTAAAAAAAATTCATTAAATTTATTTATTAATACTTTTTTATGTAATTTTAATTATTATTATTATTATTATATTCATTCTTTTAGATGACAACCACTCTAAACTGCTAGTTACGTCACAAATGAATAAAATGATATTCATAGTTCATGTATTCTTATAGTCGTATTATATTTGGGCAATCCTCCCCCGCTAGGTAAAAATAATTTAAAAAAATAATTAAAAAAAATTTAGCTGCTCATTAAATGTGGAAACAGAGACACTCTAATAATGAATAGTAGTTGTATTAAAACAAAACTAGGTCTGCGGGGTGCACACGTATCCGGTGAGTCTGGACTTACTCATCCAGTTCCGCACATTAAGGAAGCTCTGCTCATTCGTGAGGTCAAAGAGCAACAGGAAGCCCATGGCGTCCCTGAAGAACGCAGTGGTCAAACTCCGAAACCTGCATGCTTGAGCATCAGAATCGGCATCGGTATCGGCTGATCACCATGACAAGAAATCAGTACTCTGTATCGGCTGCAAAAATCCTGATCGGAGCAATCCCTATATCAGTTTTTAATTGCTTGATTTTATTTCAGTTTATAAAATGTTTTTTAATAGTTTTAATTTTAGCTTTAGTTTTAAGTAACTATAATAACACTGGTCTGATATACATGTTTTAAATCTAAATAAATTAACTAGATATTGAAGTCAGAAGTCAGAAAGAGTTTTATTGCCTAGTATGTTTGCATTTATGTTTGAATTTGTTCTGGTGACAGAAGCTTCCAGCACACAGAGATAACAACAAAAATGTGCAATCAATCAATCAATAATGTAGCTTTTAGATGTAATATTGATTTAATCAATTATTTTCCAATCAAGGAAATGGAGGCTGAACGTGTGAAGCTCTTGGAGGAAGTGACATCGAACAAGAGGAAGATGCAGGATTTGGAGAGCAATCTTCTGTACAAGTTAACCAGCATTCAGGGCTCTCTAGTGGAGGATGAGTCTCTTATCGAGGTGCTCAGAGTCACCAAGACTATAGCACAGGAGGTACTTTCTTCAATTGTAGCCATGTACTTTTAAGCTGATTTATAAAACTGACTTACAATTGTGTTTTGATAGCTAAAATCTCCTGCCATCCCCTAGGTAAGTCAAAAGCTAGCAGTTGCTGCAGAGACTGAAATTAACATCAACCACACTCGAGAAGAGTACCGTCCAGTGGCCACCAGGGGGAGCATCCTCTACTTCCTGATTGTGGAGATGAGCCTGGTCAATGTGATGTACCAAACTTCACTACGCCAGTTTTTGGGCATCTTTGACATGTCGATGGAGAAGTCGCCAAAGTCCCCCGTTACAGCTAAAAGACTAGACAACATCATGGAGTACCTCACATTTGAAGTCTTCCGCTATACTGCTCGGGGACTTTATGAAGATCACAAGTTCCTCTTTACACTGCTTCTGACGTTGAAAATAGACTTACTGGCCAAAAACGTTTCCCATAGCGAGTTTCAGACCTTCATCAAAGGTTTGATCCATAATGTTTTGCAGATAATGTTTTGTAATTTCAGTTTGCTGATTATCTCAATATCACAATTCATTTGAACAGCATTTAGCTTCAATTTAATCAGATAACAGCACACAGAAGCTACAATTGATGACCATTCAATACGTCTTGATATCCCCCACAATTCCCTGTAATACAGTCCATTTAAGAACTTATTTCAGGCCAAGTAATTATTTTTATTATTTTTTTTACCTTTTTTCAGGCGGAGCATCTCTAGACTTAAACTCTGTCGAGCCCAAGCCAAGGCGCTGGATACTGGACACAACATGGCTAAACTTAGTGCAGTTGTCCAGCCTGCCTCCCTTCACTGCTCTCCTAACCCAGGTGGCCCGCAATGACCGTGCCTGGAAGAGCTGGTTTGATGAAGGCACTCCAGAGGAGACTCCTCTTCCTGATGGTTATGACAGCCAACTGGATGCATTCCGCAAACTGCTGCTAATACGAAGCTGGTGTCCTGACCGCACCATTGCACAGGTGCATGAAAATCTTTTTTCTGGGTTTAAATACTTTCTTAAGATGCAGAGCAATGTTATTTTAGTGACATTACTGTACTGTTTTAGTATTGACAAATGTTTTTATGAATATTACTTTTTATTTTTAAATTTTTTAGTTTTCCTTTTAGTTTGAAAGTTGTAATTTTTTGCTTCAGTCATTTTTATTAGTTTTTGTTTTCTAAAATATGTCTTGTTTTCATTGATTTTTATTTCAGTTTTAGTTTAGTTATTCATTCGTAGTTTAGTACTTTAAAACTTAGTGAAATTTAATTTAATTTAATGTTTTTTATAGTCTATATTATTTCTGTTACATTTAATTATTAATTAACACATTTGTTGTAGTTTTAGATTTAAGTAGTAATAATAATAGCACTGATGCAGAGTCAAATATATTGGTTCTACAGAGGTTGATTCAACATTGCTCTGTTTGTTATAGAACCAAATCAAGCTAATTTGGGGTTTTAAGATATCTTTAGACAAATATTGCAAACTTCATATAAAATAGTATAAAATAGAAAAAAATTATAAAATAGAAAACTGCAGATGAATTAGCATTTTCAAACGGGTAAGAACCTCCATTCACCCACCTTTTGTTAAATAACGACAAGTGGAGGTACTTTTTTTTATTATTATAGGGTCCCTTCTGACTAGGGCTGGACGAAATGGCCAAAATTTATATCACGATATATTTCTTAATTTCGGTCGATACGATATAATTCCGATATCGCTATGAACACTATTTAAAAAAGCCTTGTAAAAACGGCCAAGAACGGCCACAACAGATGTCTGTACCTACAAACTTATGATAAATGTATTTGCTAACTCTATGAAACCTACTCCTATAAACTATATAATATTTTAGGAAAAAATAAATAAATGTTCACCTTTTATTGGTATTTAGCCTTCATACAAACCAGAAATGTGAAATCACTGTCAAATAAATCTCAGACTCTCCTTATTAATATTAATATTTTTTACTTCAAACTATAGGCTAACATACCAGTCAAAAGTTTTTGAACAGTAAGATTTTTAATGTTTTTTTAAAGAATTCTCTTCTGCTCACCAAGCCTGCATTTATTTGATCCAAAATACAGCAAAAACAGTAACATTTTAAAATATTTTACTATTTAAAATAACTGCTTTCAATTTTGAAATATGATTTATTCCGTGATTTCAAGCAGAGCTTTAGCATCATTACTTCAGTCACATGAATATTCAGAAATAATTCTTATATTCTGATTTGCTGCTCAAAAAACCATTTATTATTATGATGTTGAAAACACAGTATATTTTTTTTCAGGTTTCTTTGATGAAAAGTTCAGAAGAACAGCATTTATCTGAAATAGAAATCTTTGTAACATTATAAATGTCTTTATCATCACTTTTGATCAATTTAAAACATCCTTGCTAAATGAAAGTAATAATTTCTATAATATAAATTTTAAAAGAGCTTTTGAATGGTATAGTGTATAATGTTACAAAAACTTTTTTTATTTCAGATTAATGCTGATCTTTGGATCTTTCTATTCATCCAAGAATCCTGAAAAAAGTAACTCAACTGTTTTTAAATATTGATAATCAGCAAATCAGCATATTAAAATGATTTCTGAAGGATTATATGACACTTAAGATTGGAGTAATGATGCTGAAAATACAGCTCTGATCGCAGGAATCATTTTAAAATATATTCAATTAGAAAGCAGTTATTTTAAATAGTAAAATATTTAACAACATTACTGCTTTTGCTGTATTTCTGATCAAATAAAAGCAGCCTTGGTGAGCAGAAGAGAATTCTTTAGAAAGCATTAAAAATCTTGCAGTTCAAAAACCTTTGACTGTTAGTTTAGGCTGATTATTCTTATAGATTGAAGCGTGCATTAACCAGGATAACGAGTATTAAACATGCTCCGAGTTGCTTCAGAAAACCAAAAAATAGAGCAACAACAAAAGCATGTTGCTGGAAATGGGTTTATTATTGGGGGGGGGTAAAAAAATGCAAACTGCTTGTCTGCCAGCAGGAGGCGCTCTGAGAGCGGTTGAACTAGCGGTTTCTCCAGTAATGGCTGTAAACAAAGCAGCTTCGCTCATGAACGGTTCTTTATCAGATAAAAATGCCATCTAACCTATTCTGAAGACAGTCTTTCCCTTTCATAGATACATTCCATATAAAACAGACCCCCCGCGACTCGTTTGTTTTGAAACCTGCGTGCTCATAGTTTATTCACAAGTCAAACGCCACACATAAATCAATGCATGGGACCCACTGGTAATGTATATCGAAATATCGGAAATGTGTTTAGAAATCATATCACCGTTATTGAAAAAATTATATCGCGATACATATTATTGAATTATTGTCCAGCCCTACTTCTGACCTTTACAATATACCAGATAAATATTTATATTTTGTGCTCATAGTATGTTTGTACTCATACTTTGCTGTCTGATATCCAAACCTGATAAATGAGAAGAGTGCCTACTCCAATCTTTTGTAAGCTCTTAGAAGCAACTAAGTAAGCGTATATTCCCTTTCAAGACCCTCCAGTCTATAAAAAGATTCTGTGAAATGAATTTGAACAGCTGATCAGCCACTGAGCTCCAGATTGTCACTTAACATTCATAATCAAACCGGCCTGTTATGACGTTTAACGATAATGGGGTCACAAAATCTCTCAATACCACCTGCCCAGGTCACATTCATATAAAAAATAATGGCAAAAAATAAATAATTTATACTTTGCATAAAGAAAACAGTTATTTATTTGGGGTGGGAGAAAAAATCGATTCACCTAACTATCGCGATTCTTTTTAAAACGATTTAAAAATCGATTGGTTTACCTCAGAATCGATTTATATTTAATTATTTTACTTTTCCTAAGAGGTGGTTGGGAGAAATTAGCGCTTTTTTAATTCCAACAGAGGGCGAAATGTATAGGTGTGTGTGACTTGGAGCAGCACCTAAAGCACATAAAACTAAACATGACTAAAACGCTATGCAAAGTAACAGCACTTTATTCTACTCATTTTGTTTAACATTTGACTATTATATTCATGTGCAAGTTCAGGGTTTTGGTACTTGAAAGTTTCATGGTTCAAGGTACTTTAAATATACACTGTGTATGTGAAATAAAAGTTCAGAAAGATGTGATGCATTGTTTTAGTTAATATGACTCTTCATATACAGTCTCTTTATGGGTATAATCAAGTATTTTCCATTGTCTAGTCTTTAATAAGCAAACAAAAATCACAATATGTAATATTGAATCGCAATAGTTATATAAGCGCAATACTCAATTATCGCAATATTTATTGAATCGGCACACAAGTATCGGGATATAGTATTGAATCGGCAGATTAGCGTATCGTCCCAGCCCTAATTTATTTATTCAAGTTATATGTTTGCCCTGTGTTGACTGGGCCTCCATCCAGGGTGCGTCCCTGCGGGAGGGTGGTGGGCGGGCAAAAACATTTGTGAGCCTCCGGGCTTTCAGGGCTGGTGTGCACTGCCCACACACACCAAATCGCGACTCTCAGCATCGGGAGTGCGTCAGGCAGGGGAACAACAGGGCTGGTAGACAGTTCAGGGTAGACTGGTAAGTCCGAGGAAGGTGGGAGGAGAATAGGCATGTCCGCATAAATATCTGCCTCCCAGACTGTTTGGTCCCCAGAGTCCAGGGGACGCTCACCCTCAGCGGTGGTGCAGTGGGCGGGGCTTTTCTCTAAGGGGCTTTTGCTCCCTTGCATCATCCACCGTCGCGTGCTCCGTTGCTGGCTCTCACACCTGGTCTGACATCACAGGCTCGGGCTCCGGGGCGATCCTCACGCTCAGGCGATGGCTCATCGGTTGTGGCTGGCTCTGACTCAATGTCAGCGGTGGGCTCGGGCTTGGGCTCCGTGCAGCGGGGTGATGGTGGGCTGGGCTCTGGGTCCGGAGTGGACCTAGCGAGATCCTCCTCGGGACCGACGGTGAACGGAGATCCGTTTCTCGCCAGTATCCACTCCACAAAGGCGGCGAAATCCTCTCGAGGGCCGTCTTCGGACGACGCCGCTCTACACGTGGTGTGATAAGCGATGTCCAGAAACATCAGGTGTATAAAGTACCTGAAAGCCATACTCAAGTAAAAGTACAGATATCTTACCAGAAAATGACTTTGGTAGAAGTTAAAGTCACAGTTTAGAATATTACTTGAGTAACATAATGTGAATATTATTGTACTTACGTACGAAAAGTATTTTTTAACTCTTAAATGTCACTTGTAGTAAAGTAAAGTACAGTTAAATGCAAAATTGAAAAGAATGCAATAATTGTAATATAAAAAAATTTCAATAACACAGCTTGAGAGACTAGGAAGCCATTCATCCAGTAACTTAGTCTTTCATTCCAAAATAAGAAAACATTTCTGAATCCGCATTTGAAGTGGCATTTAGATGTATTTACAGTTTAATGTATCTCAGAGGGGACCTGGATGCATTTACCTGCAGTTACAGATGCATAAATAGGCCTAATGTTTTTGTTTTTAACATAAAACGTTGAATTCTGATATTTGAAATAATTTAAAACATGAAAAAATTGTCGAAATGTGAAATTAAAACCGCCAGTAAGTGACAGCAAGTGACTGTTAATGAGTGAGTCATTGAGATTCAACCGATTCATTCAAACGACTGATTCATTCAGAAACAAAGCATTTGACTGTGTTGAGTGAATCACTGAATCATTCAACCGATTCATTCAAAATGATTCTTCAATAAGGTCAACACTCACCCATTTCTCAGAGATGCAAAACAGTGCTGTGATATTGTTTGGAACTATTTTCGTTGGCAAAGTTGATCAAAAACAAGCAATATTATGTCTAAAATGTAAGTCACTTATTGCTTTACTGAACTTGTATAAAATGATTATTAAATGTTCATGCTGATATCTGCAGAAAAACGGTACTCTTTGTGTGATATAGATTAAGTTAACTATATTAAATTATATAAATATAAAAAGCATACAGAAGCATTTTTGCCGTCTACAATTTAGAATGCCTTGAATTTTGAGTTTTAATAAACTAATAAATCAACGTGCGTGCACTCTGTGTGTGATTTGGAGATTACCTAGTAACCTAGAAGTTACTTGATAATGTCAGATCGCACATCATTACAACAACACTTACCATATTATCGCAGATATACTGTATACCGCACACCCCAGCCTTACTTGAGTGGAAAATGAATCATCTGCGTTTGTGCGCGCACTTGTTTGCACATGAGAAAAGGTGTTTTTATGAGTCTAACTTGCAAACACCATACCACTGAATCGTCAAACCTGCTTTCCTGCAGTCCGTGTTCTTCTGACTTCTGACTATTTTGTAGTAAGTAACGAATATACTTCGGGGAAATGTATCAGAGTAAAACTATACATTTTAATTAGGAAATGTAGTGAAGTAAAAGTTGGCAGAAATATAAAAACTCAAGTAAAGTACAGATACTCCCAAAAAATACTTAAGTACTGTAATGAAGTATTATTACTTCGTTACAATACACCACTGGAAACAGTCTAGTATGGCCCTCGACCGATCTTTCCCCCTGCTCCAGCAGGAAGAGGAGATATTCCGGGCGGGTGAAGGGATCGAAGGTCCATGGGAAAAAAAATTTAAATACTGGTACGAAACATGGAAAACAACAGAGCAGAAACACTCTGTTAGACTTTTTGTATGTTGGTCTGCCTGTCACGGTTATCTACTGTGTAGGAGCGAGGAACGCGGAGACGAAGGAGAGTCATGAATAACAGTCTTTAATAATCCAAACACAGGGGAGCACAGGGCAGGCAGGAACACACACATAGCACATAGTATAGACGTATACCGGACAAAGGAATCACAGGACAGACTACACCTTACATACTAAACTAAACAAGGGTAATTGACGAGACACACCTGAACCAAATGACTAATCAAAACGAGAGGGAGAAACTGGGTCACGGGGAGCACATTGGGAGCAAAACACCCACAAAACGGTCAGGGATGTGACAATCTTATATGTTCTTTTTTTTTTTTTTGCTCTGTAAATTATAGATCTTTAGCTTGTTGGTAGATTGGTCATAATAAGAGTAGAAGGATTGAGGATGCTCCGGCTATAGTCATTTATAATTTGACAGCACAGGCCTGTTTCATGGTCATGGGCAGTGTTGCGCGAGTTACGTAATCAGATTAGTTTTTTCAAGTAACTAGTAAAGTAACGCATTACTTTTTAATTTACAAGAGAATATCTGAGTTACTTTTTCAAATAAGTAACGCAAGTTACTTTTTTTTTTCCAATTTATTGATTGACGGCTCTCCTGTCCCCATGTTGAGAGAAATCAGAAGATGTTACTTTAGTTCTAAAATAAATATGAATATGCAGTAATTCATCTCACTCACACACACAAAAAAAAACACAGATTCAGTTTTCCTCAAAATGAATAAAAATAATGCAAATCAGAATATGACGTAAACCTGCAATAATTAAATGTTAAACAACACAAATATGCTTTATGTATTTAATCCCATTCTATTAACCAATGTCTTTGCTTCTGACCTTCGATGATCCAGTTCAACCATAATAAGCAAAAATGACTCTAGACAAACATTTTTGTTTTTTTTTTTATTGCTGAAGTGTGTTGAAATTTCTTCTTCTGCATTCTACTGTACGGACATAAATTTACTTTCCCTTCAGCCTGAGGCTTATTCATTTCACGTTTTGGTGTGAAAAGTCTTTTATATTTGCCAAAAATATAACTTTTTTTATTTTCAAAACAAACAAGCAAGCCCTGTCCAGATTTTAAAAAGTAATGCAAAAGTAACGTAACACATTACTTTCCATAAAAAGTAACTAAGTAACGTAATTAGTTACTTTTTTATGGAGTAACGCAATATTGTAATGCATTACTTTTAAAAGTAACTTTCCCCAACACTGGTCATGGGTAGGCACAAGTTATTCATTTACTGATCAGTGGAGTGCTATCACCTTATTTAGGCATAGATCATCATTCTTAGACTGACTGAGAAATTGAAAATTTGATTTCTTACCAAATGTCAACCAGTGGGAAAGTTGTTTTACATGTCGCACTTTAAATGTTTATTACTTTCACATAAAGAGACAATAACAATCATTGACTCAACCACTTTGCTCAAAATGAATTAAGGGTTAAACACATCCTGTAGCTTTCACAGTACACCTGTTCACCCCCGTCACTCACTGGATTATGTGAGATACTATTTTAACGGCAGCACTCACATGTTGTACTGTGGTGAAATATTAATTGTCCAAAGATTTTGAATAGCTAATTTCCTTTAACTTGTAAAGACCAGATTAAGAAACGGAATCTTACTGCAGTATGATTCTTGATTCGCAAACACTGTCTCACTGTTGGCATTGATTTCAAATTTGAAAGCCGCATCTATTAGCGGTGGTAACGCGGTCGGTTTTTGACAACACTACTTTGAATACTGTGTTTAATTAAGAACCATTAAATTTAACATGCATACAATATTAATTATTTATAGCATAACAGAATGCATTTATCTCTAACAGCAGTGCCAAGAAGTCACTGACCTCTCTTTGACCACTAACCGTGTGTGTTATTCACAAGACTAAATATATTCATAAAACGAATTGATAATTCAACAGATCCTTTCAAGTATTTAAAATGACAAAGTGTATTAAAAATGGCCATTTTTGTGGAATTTGAATATTTGAATATTGCTCCTTGTTATTCTGTGATAGGCACGTAAATACATTGCTGAATCAATGGGGTTGAAGTATGCAGAGGGAGTGATTCTGGATATGGATGCCATGTGTTCAGAAAGTGATAAGAGGATACCTCTAGTCTGCTTCCTGTCTATGGGTTCTGATCCCACAGAGAGCATAGAGAGACTCGCCAGGTCGAAGGTATGAATAATTATTATTCATTATTACACGCTTTTCTAGAATGCTTGATTCTGATTGGTCAGTTGGGGCATTCTGAAGTCAAATATTTGTATGTTTGACTGTTGCCCCAGTCAGACAATTTGTGCAGACTGATGTCACCTTCATATTAATTGGCAGTGTCACTTGTTTCATTTAAAATATAATATCGCTTGATGTGAAGGTTTGATGACTTTTGAGATCCAAATGTTGCTCAACAGTTTTCTTGTTGTTCTGCAGGGTGTTCCTTGCAGGCCAATCTCCATGGGACAGGGACAGGAAGTACATTCAAGAAGGCTTCTGGCCCAGAGCATGTCTGATGGAGGCTGGTTACTTCTGCAGAACTGCCATCTGGGATTAGAGTTCCTGGATGAAGGTTTAGACACAGTTACCACAACAGAGAGCATCCATGACAATTTCAGGTTATGGGTGACCACAGAGGGGCACCCTAAATTCCCCATTAACTTCCTGCAGTCTTCAATTAAATTCACCAATGAGCCTCCGCAAGGTAGAGAAGTGGAAAATTCTGCTGTTACGTCCTCATTTGCTAGATTTATCATTAATGTTATCAGAATATCTTTATGGTTCTTTACATTCAACATCAGCATGTCATAAAAATAAAGGAATAAAATGCTAAGCATGCAGAGACTGATAATGTGTGGTTAATGAACTGCGATGCAGGGGTGAAGGCTGGACTCAAGCGGACATACAATAGTGTGACCCAGGAACAGCTGGAGATCTCCAACATGCCTCAGTGGAGGCCTATTTTCTATGCTGTGGCCTTCCTCCATACCACAGTCCAGGTCAGGACAGCTGGACATTTTTAGATTTTCATAAAGCCCCAATTGAGATACCCTGCTAAAAATAATTTGAAACAATATAATAAATATTATTTATAAGACATTTAATAACATAAACATTATATTATATATTGTATTGTTAAAGGGTCACTCCACCCCAAAATGAAAATTTTGTCATTAATCACTTACCCCCATGTCGGTCCAAATCCGTAAAAGCTTCATTCGTCTTCGGAACACAATTTAAGATATTTTGGATGAAAACCGGGAGGCTTTTGACTGTCCCATTGACTGCCAAGTAAATTACACTGTCCAAGGTCCAGAAAGTATGAAAAGCATCGTTTTTCCCCCCCCCCCCCCCCCCCCCCAGAGTAGTCATCTGCATCATTGTTTGCACCGTAACGTTATTAAATGACGTGAACTTTTTGGCTGAAACAGAATAGCGTACGCTGCTTGCGTTCAGCGGATATTCTCCAAAATGGCATTACGGTGATGCGGAGAGACACAGAGGAGACGAATTGTTGTATAAAGTCGTTTTTTTTTTTTTTTTTCCTTCGCGTACAAAAAGTATTCTCGTCACTTCATAACATTACGGTTGAACCACTGTTGGCAGATGGATTATTCTGACGATGCTTTTCATACTTTTTTGGACCTTGACCGTGTAATTTACTAAGCAGTCAATGGGACAGTCACAAGCCTCCCGGTTTTCATCCAAAATATCTTATATTGTGTTCCGAAGACGAACTAAGCTTTTACGGGTTTGGAACGACATGGGGGTAAAGTGATTAATACCAATTTTTCATTTTGGGGTGGAGTATCCTTCAACAATTTATAAAAAGGTAAGATTTTAGCACAGCCCAATTAAGAACTGTTGTTCCCCTTGTCATGTTCCCCTCTAAAGGAGAACCAAATTTGGTCCACTTGGCTGGACATCCCTATGAGTTCAACAGGCGATTTCACTTCCAGGGCCCAGTTTGTGAAGAACCACTGGGATGTATCGACATCAAGAGAGGGTGAAACTGGTTTGCATGCTATCATGCAGGAGAGGTACAGTATAGGACCTGCCATTGCTTTTTTTTTTTTCCGTTGTTGTTTATTGATAAATCCCAACTTTTAACAACATTCCTGTAATTTTACTATTGGTTTCTTAGGTGCAGTATGGTGGACTGTCACGGAGATATGACCAACTGCCTGCTCCTCAATCTTTCGCCGTATCTGTTTTATGACAGTTTTGGGAAAGTTCTGTTTTCTATAAAGGATATACTATACCAAAGGCCAAGATGCTGCAGGATTACCATGTGCATATTGATACTCTGCCATTGGTTGATACACCTGAGGTGATGCAGATAATTATTATTTTCTATGGAGTTTGATGGGGCGACTGGGTGGTGACGTAGAACCTGTTGATTCAAATTTCATCCAATAGGTATTTGGCCTCCATTCCAATGCTGACATTACTTACCAGACCAACATGGCTAATGAAACCCTGAACACCATCCTCAACATCCAACCCAAAGACAGCAGCAGTGGGGAGGGCGAGACCAGGGAGTCATCTGTCCAGAAGATGGCCAATGAGATGCTAGAAAAACTTCCTGCTGACTATGTGCCACACGAGGTGAAGATGAAGTTATTGGGCCACTTCTTTATTAGGCTAAGGCTCAAAGCATATTAAGGTTGGAATAAACTTCACGCTTTTTCCCCCGATTTACAGTTTGGACAAGTTGACGCTAGTTGCCGGACTGTCAGATTTCAACTGACAGATTTCATAGAAATAGCATAGTGTATGATGGTCACAGACTCAATTTTTTAGCTTCAGACTATGATCCCATCCAGTCGGAGGATATCAAACATGCTTGATATTTTGAGCCGATTTTAGAACACACATTGTTTTCATTTGTTACATGTCTCCTAGCATAAACGGTAATCTAAGCATGAGTTTGTTGTGATCTGAATGACTTTATAGTCTGGTAGTGTATGATCCTCAGTCATTTAATGTATGATGTCCAGTTTTTTTTTTAAATCTGTTCAGATATGAAAAGTTGTGTAGTGTATTCCAGCCTTTAGTGTCTTACTTAAATGTAGACCGTAAACTTTCAAATGACTCTATGCAGGTAAGGAGTAACCTACAAAAAATGGGTGCATTCCAGCCCATGACTATATTCCTTCGTCAGGAGCTTGACAGAATGCAGCGTGTCATTGGTCGTGTGCGCACTACCCTCACCGACCTTAAACTTGCCATTGATGGTGAGTTCTGAATGGGTTTACTTATAGTACAGTAAAACACATTCATAGTTTTAAAATTAAGAAGAGAAACATTAACAATATCATCAAAAATGTCTAGAAAAAGATGCTTTGTATTGTAACACAATGAGTTTATAATCCCAAAGGGACTATAATAATGTCAGAGGATCTCCGCGACGCTCTGGACAGCATGTATGATGCTCGTGTTCCAAAGTCCTGGCAAAAAATCTCTTGGGAAGCTGCTTCTCTGGGTTTCTGGTTCACCGAACTCCTTGAGAGGAACCAGCAATTCCACAACTGGACTTTCAGTGGTCGACCTCATCAGTTTTGGCTCACAGGGTTTTTCAATCCACAGGTGGGTCAATTATCTCATTTGACTCGGGTTCGGGTTTAATTTGATTCAGGTTTCTCTATTAACGTATTGTTCTTCATAATAGGGGTTCTTAACTGCGATGCGTCAAGAGACCACTCGAATGAATCTGTCTAAAGGCTGGGCCCTAGACACCGTCGTCCTACTTAACGACGTCACTCGCATGATGAAGGAAGATGTCACAGCCCCCCCGCCAGGAGATGTGGGCGGCGTCTATATCTATGGCCTCTATCTGGATGGTGCTGGATGGGACAAGAAAAATGCAAAACTGACAGAATCATCTCCAAAGGTATTCTGGGGAAGGATAAATGAAGACAATATGTGGCCATAAGTTTGTCGATAATAGGTTTGGCTGTTTCAGAAGTTAACACAAAATCAAGACTGGCCATCACCAACAGACCTGGGACCATATTCATGAAAATCCTCTTAAGAAAAATTATTTCTTACATTTTATGAAAGATGTTTGTAAGAATAATCCTAAGAGCAATTATTGAAAAATTCTGAAATATTTTCTTAATTATTTAAATATATAATTTAAACAAATACTTAGATATTAAGAATAAAATGACAGGTTCTACCTTTAGGGAATTCGGGCAAGTTGGAAAAGAGTTATTAGACTTAACTAAAACTAGGGCTGTCAATAGATTACATTTTTTTATCTAATTAATCACACCCTTTTTCTGTGATTAATCGCACAATTCATGAAATTAAGCATAGGCCATTTATCTTGTTTCAAATGTTTATTTTGTCATTATTTGCTATATCCAGCAAAGTAAACCTAAAGATTGAAGGGTGATTCTCAAAAATTTTTATTTTCTGCAAGCTTTTTTCAAGATAAATATACAGGTGCATCTCAATAAATTAAATTCGTGAAAAGTTCATTTATTTCAGTAATTCCACTCAAATTGTGAAACTCATGTATTAAATAAATTCAATGCACACAGACTGAAGTAGTTTAAGTCTTTGGTTCTTTTATTTGTGATGATTTTGGCTCACATTTATCAAAAACCCACCAATTCACTATCTCAACAAATTAGAATACTTCATAAGACCAATAAATAAAAATTTTTTGTGAATTGTTGGCCTTATGGAAAGTATGTTAATTTACTGTTCATGTACTCAATACTTGGTAGTGGCTCATTTTGCTTTAATTACTGCCTCCATTCGGCGTGGCATGGAGGTGATCAGTTTGTGGCATTGCTGAGGTGGTGTGGAAGCCCAGGTTTCTTTGTGGCCTTCAGCTCATCTGCATTTTTCTTGTTTCTCATTTTCTTTTTGACAATACCCCATAGATTCTCTGTGGGTTCAGGTCTGGTGAGTTTGCTGGCCATTCAAGCCACCATACCATGGTCATTTAACCAACTTTTGGTCCTTTTGGCAGTGTGGGCAGGTGCCAAATCCTTCTGGAAAATGAAATCCGCATCTTCAAAAAGATGGTCAGCAGAAGGAAGCATAAAGTGCTACAAAATTTCTTGTTAAACGGGTGCAGTGACTTTGGTTTTCAAAAAACACAATTGACCAACACCAGCAGATGCCATTGCACCCCAAATCATCACAGACTGTGGAAACTTAACACTGGACTTCAAACTATTTGGGCTATGAGCTTCTCCACCCTTCCCTCCAGACTCTAGGACCTTGGTTTCCAAATGAATACAAAACTTGCTCTCATCTGAAAAGAGGACTTTGGGCCACTGGGCAACAGTCCAGTTTTTCTCCTTAGCCCAGGTAAGACGCTTCTGATGTTTTCTGTGGTTCAGGAGTGGCTTAACAAAATGAATACGAAAACTGTAGCCATATTCCTTGACACGTGTGTGGTGGCTCTTGATGCCTTGACCCAGCCTCAGTCCATTCCTTGTGAATTTCACTCAAATTCTTGAATCGATTTTTTTTTGACAATCCTCATAAGGCTGCGGTTGTCTCGGTTGGTTGTGCATTTTTTTTTCTTCCACACTTTTCCTTCCACTCAAATTTCTGTTAACATGCCTGGATACAGCACTCTGGGAACAGCCAGCTTCTTTGGCAATGAATGTTTTGGGCTTACCTCCTTGTGAAGGGTGTCAATGATTGTCTTCCGGACAACCGTCAGATCAGCAGTCTTCCCCATGATTGTGTAGCCTGTTGAACCAAACTGAGAGACCATTTTGAACTGAGAGACCTATTTGTGTTTTGAGTTGATTAGCTGATTGGGATGTCATCATGTTCTATTTTGTTGAGATAGTGAATTGGTGGGTTTTGGTTAAATGTGAGACAAAATCATCAGAAAAAAACAATTAAAAGAACCAAAGACTTAAACTACTTTTCAGTCTGTGTGCATTGAATTTATTTTAATACCAATTTTCACAATTTGAGTTGAATTACTGAAATACATGAACTTTTCCACCAACATTCTAATTTATTGAGATGCACCTGTAGATGTCTTTCCAAAAAAGGACTCCAAAAGAACTCCAAAACTCCAAAAGAAAACTCCAAAAGGACACCAAAGAACCAAATGATACAAGGAGCCCATATAATCACATATGAAAGAAAAAAAAAATCAGAATTTTGTAGTATGTGTACAGTGCAACAGCAAATTGCTTTTTTTACATTTTAGAGAAGCCAAGTAACAATACCGAACAGGACCACATGGAGATGCCAAAAAAAACCCTAAACCAACCGCCTGCTGACTGCATATATCTACTACAGTACACGGATCCATTCAGAATAACTAAACACAGCAACATAAACATGACAAATCAAAACATTATCGTGAATGTATGTGGAAATAATGTGAATGTATGGAAATTTCTGTGCCTGTGCATAAATACAATGTGCGATCAGTGCGTCAAGAACGCTCATACACGCATTAATATAACGGACTCACGCATGCTTACTGTACTGTATGCCACCGCAATCGTCTTTACTTTGATTGCAGTCTTCATCCATCAAAACTTTACTAGCGAGACTGGTTATCAAGTCGAGAAAACGTAGTTTGCGTCTCATCTGGCCATACAGTGGTGGGATGTGTTGACAATCCATTCAGTCTGTACTTCACACAGTGCGTGTGATGTGTGAGGGTTCGCGCTCTTCGTAGACAATCACAGAATATGACAGAGCTCGTGTTTTAAAGCGAAACACACTGGAATGAATAAAAACTGAAAACTCAATGCGAGTCTCTGTTCTCTCTGCAATCTCTGATGTAATCAGCCTGGTTTCCTTTATATTAGCGCTGTTTTGGACGGATTGTTTGAATGCATTCGCTTACTGGTATTAAAAATTTTATTTTTCCCATTTGTTAAAATCTTTTATGATCTAGAGTCTAGACAGACTGAGAAGCACTGCAAATTACATAATATACAAAAAGATAACAGTCCAATATAAAATTCTCTGCCTGATTCAGAATTTTGGGTGTTGTTCTTTACAATTAATTTGTCTATTATACCCGTAAAAAAAATTAAAAATTTTTACAGAAGCACATCCCATTATGCAGTGCTAACATTCAGGGATCTTCCAAACCAAGTCAACTAATCTGTCATGTAGGATTGTCGTTGTTTGCAAAGTCATGATATATGTATTATGTTTTTTGGTAGGTTCTCTTCACACCATTGCCGGTTGTACATGTGTTTGCGGTGAGCAGCACCACAGAAACCAAGAAGCCTCCCATTAATCTCTACTCTTGCCCAGTGTACAAGAAACCAAGAAGAACTGACCTGACATACATATTTTCACTGTTGCTCCGGAGCAGCCAGAGCCCAGACCACTGGACGCTGAGGGGAGTCGCTTTGCTCTGTGACTGTAAATAAACTCATAATGTAGTCCAGAGCTATTTTCACTCAAGAAGCTTGATTAAAAAAAAAAAAATTTTTAATATATATATACACACACAAATCAAAAAATCAAAACAGGAAACTTTTTTTTTTTACTCAAACTTTCAATTGATCTATAATATGACTATTCTTGTTATTTTACATTTGTAATGTACTGACACTTGTGTTTTATATCTTGTGACTATTATTTTGCCATTCTGCTTTAGTGTGTTGAAATTGGATGCACACTTGAATTTTCACATAAGATGAGATTTTATTGGAGTTTAAATATACACAATGATTTGCACAAACATGCTGCTGAATGTAGCAGTTTTCCTTGAACTATTCAGAAATGCCCCTATAGTAGTCTATCTGGGATTGCTATTTTTGCATTGCATTTGTTAATTCACATTATAGCAGCAGTGTCCAAACTGTGTATATATGACGAAAAATAAAATATAAGAAACATCGTTTCATTACAACTAGTGTTCTTGAGTGAAATGTTCTTTATTCACACATGCACGCTTCATGCATATCATAAAGTTCAAAGTGTGACTAAAACAGTGTAAAGACAATCTCATGGTGGTAGTCCATGCTTTTTATCATGACAACATTGTTGGTGATGATTTTCTCCATCCCCCAATAAAAAAAGTTTGGAAAACTGCGTAGTAGGAAATAAAAAAATTGCCATTCAGCAACACTTTCTTTCACTACTGTGATCCTTAAAAATCAGTCTGATTGCAAAGCTCTATAATCCGTCTTGATTACTAATACACTAAATGCATTTTTCCCAGAAACTCTTCAGAAACCAGCTGATTGAGTTCATATGTTTATTTAAAAATACTACAACTGAATGGTGGTTTCATCACCAAGGTTAGACTGCAAAAGTTGTTTTTCAGAGTTTACACAGAGGCACAGAAAAATATTGTTTACAAATGTCTTTTCTGCACATTTAGTCATATTCCAAAAACCACTACAACATCTAAATTGAAAAATTTTATTCTTAACTCATCCACTGTTGACATGCTGGATGTCAGTTGACACCAGAATATATTTAAAGTTCTCCAGAGAAAGTCCAAAAGCTACTTCTCTGCGAATTATTTGTAAATTCAGCTATTCAAAGAAATTTCTTTAAAATATTGTTTTTTTTTTTTTTTTTTTCTACACACACCTAACAAATAATGTCAATCCATAAAAGGTGCACTCAGTCATTTTTCCTCAACAATTTTTAGACATGTTTTACTCTACATGTAGTGGATCTACTATGCGGGGGGGGAGGGGGGGGGGGTACAGTGATATTTTCATGATGCCATGCATCCACTCCTAGGTGCATGTATAAACTCCATACCCACACGACACTCTTAACAAGAAATCAATGAGATGCGTTGTGAGCACCATGTTTTTGGCTGAATTTATATTAAAACCATAGCCTAGTCATCTCAGTACATAGTTTAACACAGTTTATAACCCTTCATAGTCCATAACAGATGTAAACAAGAAAAGAAAAAAAGAAACTCTAGGATATTGTTTGTAATGTACAAATTCCTTAATTCGTTCATTCAGTTGTCGTTAGAATCATCCACTTATCCACACACTTGGAAGCAAGATCTCTCATCTTCGCAACCTTTCAACCTTCAAGTTCTCCATAATCAAATTCATATCTGTACATGAGTCTTTCCCAAATCTGACTGTCAAGACTTGCCGCTTAAGAAAGCTGCTTCATATCATACATCGGCACTTCTGATTCCTCGCCCTTGCCCTCATCTGGACCTTCTTGTTTCTCTGTTGGCTCCGTGTAGGCCACGCCAGGGCTGGCCTTGCGGCCCTTCGGTGGTGGGACAGGTGCCGTTCCTTCCGTGGTCCCTTCTGCTCCTTCCCGACCTTCAGCCACCGTCCTTTCCTTCTTCAGGTTGAGTTTTGCTGGCACGGTTTTCGTGATGGTTTCCTTGAAACGCTCGCCAGACTGGCGGATTTTCTCACGCCGTTCGGCCGTTACTATGCGCTCACCCAGCTTGTTGACCTTGGTGCCCAGATTCTCTTTGGTCTTAGTCATGTTCTCACGGGAGAAGGTCTGCTTCAGGCTTTCGATGCCCTTCAGGCCGGTCTTCTTTAGTTTGGCAGCAGTAGATGATTCTGCCTCCTCAACCACCATGTATTCCTCATCTGAGTCTGGAAGCAGGGCCTCTGGGGCATCAGGGTCTAAAGAAGCATCTCCGCCCGTTGCTCCCTTCGGAGATGCTTTAGAAGCAGGTACAGCTGGAACCTTATCATCTCCCTGTGGGAAGAGAATAAATTTACCATACTTTTACCATGTATAGCACAGCTGAGACAGCTTAAACCAATAAAAAATGGTATCAGGCTACTTAAAAGACAAAAAAAAAATGCACATATCGTACAACTCCATTCCATGAGTGTAGTTTATTCATCTACAGCAGGGGTGCCCAACCCTGCTCCTGGCGATCGACTGTCCTGTAAAGTTTAGCTCCAACTCTAATCAAAGACACCTGCCTTTAATTTTTAAGTGATCCCGAAGACCCTAATTAGTTGCTTCAGGTATGTTTGATTAGGCCAGTTGGAGGATGAAGCCTTTGCAGGACAGATGATCGCCAGCCCGAGCAGGGATTGGGCACCCCCGCATCTACAAGTTTGTAAAATGTTTATGATATATATAATTTCCATTATCAGCTTTCATACAAAACAGTTCTCAAGAGAAATGCTTTGTTTAAAAACACAAGATAACCCCCCCCCCCCCCCCCCCATTTTTGAATTAAATTACAAAACACAGGTTAAATCAACTAATCATGCCATAATTAGCGTAGCAAAATAAGGCATGAAGGATAATGCCTTCCTGCACTGGTCTACTCACAAAATAATATAAAATTAAATATGTGAACGATTATATAGGTGGTTCGTTGAGTTCCCCAAATTATTTTTATAATTGGGCCGGCCTGGCAGCACCCGGCCGGCTGTGGTTTTGATAAATGCCATTTTGAGGGCCCTAGAACATAAAGCCTCGAAAACTCACGAATACGTTACAATGCATCAGAACTGAGCCAAACATGGTAAGTTGATATTGGGTTTTCTAGAAGGTGAGGTGTGGCAAAAAATGTCTCGATAGCCTGTACCTATTTACTTTCAAAGAAGTGCCCCTCCTCGCTACGTTTCACGTACTTGTACGAAAATCGGTACACACATGTAACACAACAATACCTACAAAAAAGTCTCTTAGTGCAAAATCCGAAACCACCGTCAGTTATTTTCAATTATCTCTTTTGTAATTTTCAAGAGTTGTATTTTAATGAACTCCTCCTAGAGATTAATTCCAAATTTGGGTCAGATGATCAAATCTAAAGCCCTTTGTGCATCGTTAAATTTGCTCCGCAAGGATCTTGAGTTTTCGTTTTGGAAGGGCGTGTCGTGGCGGCATGACAAATTTTGATTTTCACCATGAAACACGGAGTTTGTTATAACTAAGCCATACACTGGTCCATCTTCCCCACACTTCACTTTTGATTAAAGATCCTTTTCCTGAAGAGATCTAAGTAGTTTAGTCATAGCGCCCTGCGGCAAAACAGGAAGTTACATGGTTTTCTCTAACAACTCCTCATGAGATTTTAATGAATGAAAATTATATTTGGTCAGTCAAATCTAAAGGCCTTTGTGATGTTAAAGTTTTTCATTAAAGGGCATGTCCATGGCGGCGTAACAAAGTTCGATGTCTCGCCATGGGAATAAAAATTGTTGTAACTCAGGCATAAAATGTCGATCTGCCCCAAACTTCACATGTTTGATAAGAGTCTTGTCCTGAACACATCTAAAGGCTAATATTCCATTATAAGCATAGCGCCACCTGATGGCAACAGGAAAAGGCTTGTTTTACACTAACTTAAATATACAATATCCAATTTGCACCAAATCCAAAGGCAAGATTAGTTATATCATAGCCGCAACCTGTTGGCAATAAGATAAGCCATCTTTATACAAATAGGGCTACCCCCTAATAGTCGACCTAATTGTTAGTCGACAGAAGGGCTTGGTCGACCCAAAATTTTATAAAAATCCACATTGGCGAAGTCACGCGGATCGTTAACGGCTGGTCTATATGGTAATATAGTACATCGGGCAGGACATCAACGCTCGCCTATCATTCATCGACCTCAAATATGGCATATCATCTGAAATATGTAAGTATTAGCAGCTTTACATGGCCACTCAATCTAATGTTAACCCAGAGAAATGTGCGCTATATTCAAGTGTCTATGTGGAAGGTGAACATTAGCGCTCACTGCAGGACAGATGAAGGCACCGGTGCGCTCACTTACTCCTAAAATACTCCATAATTTTTGCTCATACAGCTAAGAGTAATACATCTTTCAAATCTGCAAAGACTACGTTTATTTGTGTGCACTCACAAAAACAAATCGCGCTTTTGTGAAAAAAAAACAATTTAAGAAAGCAAAATACGGATTGCGCTTTATGGCTCTCGGTCTCGTGAACTTGAGGCGCGAAAAACTCCATGTAATCTTTGTTACAGACATTGAAAAATAAATCGATAGCTAGGAAAATGTATACTTTCAAGAACCATTCAAATGGGAAAACAAATATTCTCCAATAGTACCCGTTTTGAAACATGCATTACAGGTCATATACGTGGAGTGACAAGTCAGTGATTCGCCGGACTTCATCTCTTAAACGAAAACACAGAAGCATAGTTATCAACACAAGGTTATTAAAATGTTAATGCAGTCTCCTTAATGTTTTTCCCTGACCAATTCATAATAATTTCTTTCGCCGGGGCGTGTGGCAAGCTTTATGAGTGCGCTTGAGTGCTGAGGCTAGTTGTAGGAAATAAAGGCTCATTATAATTATTTAAATGGTTTATTAATAAACGTGCGATTAGTCGACTAATGCTTAAAACGAACGAATACTAGTCGACCAGAAAAATCCTTAGTCGAGGGCAGCCCTAAAACTAACTCAAACATTACCATGTTCAAGCTGCACCAAACTTCATATGTTTGATAAAAGTGCTGGCATAAAGAATATAATGTCACTTTCAGTTTTTATAGCATAGCCGCCACAGCGGGCCAGCAGGAAGTTTGACACATATAAATTACTTTGACAGATTCCTCCTATATTTACTAATTTAAATGCATATTGCTCACTGTTTGCTGATTTCCTAAAGCCACCGGGTGGCGGGGAGCCCGTGTGCGAGGGCCCTTTCAATGCTGCTTGCAGCTTTAATCTTGTTCTATTAAAGCTTCCGCTAAGACAAAATAGTACAATACAATGTACAAAACAATCACCCAAGCTCCAAGATGAACAACATTACACTAATATTAATACTGAAGTCCTCTAAGGTTTATTTTCACTACAATCGACAACTGATACGTAAGATATCGCGTTTGAATGAAAGAAGAGAGCGCAAGTCCGCGGAGTGAAACGAGACACGTGAAAGTAGCGCCGGCGTCAGTTACCCGATTACGCGGGTTATCGGTCCGCCATTTAATAACTTGCCGACACTAGGAGAAAACTCCAGACGACGATTAAATGCTTTTACATTTGGTGTTGGTTCATATACTATATATATGTATATTAGTTTTAAGCTAAATCATTTGAGAATAGCAGTGCTATTAAAATTCAAAAAGTGCAGAAGGCTTAGCACAGCTAAACTGTTGATGTTGATGAATACAGTGTTGTGAATCTGTACACCCATCGGATCGCTCAGTAGTTTGCAAATAAAGATAATGTAGGTTAATAATCTGTTTCGAAAGGGTTTAGATGAAATTAATAGTGTGCTGTTGAATAACTAACACATAGCATAAACCAATCGTAGCTCGGTATATAAAACGTTATAACGTTAATAGCTAGAATAAGTTAATCAAGTTACGTGACTCACTCAGTTATGAACTTTACCACTTCTGATAAATAGTCACAGAGTGCTTTATAAACCAACAAAATGCACATTTTATATAAGAAAACGACTACTAATAACAAACCGTCAATGTTTAATAAGTTATTAAAGACTCTGTCGACAGCTTTTTTAACCATCACCTACACAGACGCGATAGCACTATATTAGGACATGAAGCTTCAGTGCAGCTCTCAGAATAACCCTGAACAAATCTGTCAGCTGTTCTCCTCACGGTACAAGAGACCATCAAACCCATGGGCACTAATTAAATGTAAGATTATTAGCGAAAGAAAATATGAGCTAATTTGAGTACACTAGTTGCCTATTAGTCTTCAAGAAAATGTGTATTATATGGAAAATGGAGAATACTAGCCTATTTCCTATGATAAATATTCGGAAAATTTAAAAAAGTCTTCAACTAAAATGTAATTGTAAATTTTGCATAATTATTCATCTGAAAACATAACAGTATGTTTCATTTTATTTGATTAATGCGGGGTCTTAAATTCAAATCTAGTTACAGAATATTTCAAGCATTTACTATCATCCATTTCAGAATTCTTCTCTTAAAAAGGTATGCAAACAGATAAATTGTCAATTATTTTATTTTTAATCATATTTTTTAAAACCCCCTCTTGTTATTTGTTATATCATATTGCTATTGGGTTATTTGAATCTTTAAAAAAAATCTAATAATCATAAAAAACTATAATTTTATTAATTTTAATGCATTGGTAAGTGCTTTTGTATACAGTAATTGGGCTGTCCTAATACAAGCTACCCAAATGATTGTCAAGTTATTTCAAACAATAGCAGATCTATTGCAGATGTATGAAACAGTATTTCCAGATTTAGCAATGAAACATTCCTCCATGATGTCATAATTCTGTACTTGATCTTAATCTGATTTCGGACATCTAAACTCGTTTTAAACAACAGTGGTATTCTAAATAAGGCTTCATAGTTCATTCTCTTATTCACTAAAGAGTGTATATTAATTCATTTTTACTCCTTCATGGATCACGTTACATGGTTTATGTGCGTGTTACTCCAGACATCCTGCCACATATCAGATAAAATGGCCGCCAACCTAATCCTCCATTCTCAGCGGGGACTGGCAGAACATTCCTGCTGTAGTGCTTTTGGCTGTAGGCCACTTGACCTTCTAATGTACCAGGATTTATCTTGGATCATGCAAGACCTTGTATCTTGAAACAATATGTCTGTCTTTGATAACCCCATTTGCTCAAGTTGAAATGTTGTAGGACAAGCTCAGAGTTAAAAAATTATGTTTCAACCATGACCAAAGGAAAAAGGTCCACTGTTCTAAGGTAGGTTTCCAAAATTATACCTGCTTTATAGATCCAACTCCAAAAATCCAGTCCAAAAGAAAACATTTGCATGCCACCAAAAGCAAAGAGTCTTACCTGGTAGATGACGACACGGAACTTGTTCTTGTTCAGCAGCTCGACTTGGGTTTCCTCCACTTTCTTGACACGTATGTTCTGCTTCTCCACCCGTACACGAACGTCCTTGACGTGGCAGCTGACCTTGCGTGTTTTCTCTAGAAGTTTCTCCACGGTGCTACTCGTCGCCGTGTGCTCCTTCGTCAACTTCACCACGTCCACCTGGATGGTCTTCACGGTGTTCTCCAGCTCCAGCTGCCTCTCCTCCATGCGTTGCTGGCACGCCTGCACATTGTCTATGATCCCAGACACCCTCTCTAACAGAGTGAAGATGTTCAGGGTGCTGGGCTCGTCCGCCACACCTGCCAGTCCCAGTTTGTCGGCCATGCTTGTCCTTGTAAACCCAGTGAGGACCCTAGACTAGAACTGCCAAAGGTCTTAGGTCCTGCTTCGGTGGATTTCTGTTGGTGCACAAGGGGGTGTTGGGTTATGGGGTGGGTTGCTGGATTATGGGGCCGTGGTGGGCCCTGGAAGACACTTGGATAAGACGGACTTGCCCTCTGACTGGAGCTTCATGGACGTTCTGGAGAATATAGAAGCTCCACCCTTCCTGTATATAGGGAACGCAAGGTTCAAAGGCCAGACACACAGGGAACGACTAGAAAAGAGGGCAGAGGGGTTGGAAGGAGGCACCAAACCAACTCGCCATGAATTCAGCGTTATAAATATCCACAGTAAGGTGACACCTTATCATTTTTAGAAGATGCGTGTGCAGCTGAGATAATGGAAACCCCCTTCGTTCTCAACTGCACTATTTATTTTACAAAGAGCTATGTTTCCTCAAAGAAAAGCAAATAGCATGGTCAATATTAGGTTAAAAAGAATAGCACAAACAATACCAAGATGTTCCATCACTGATATACACCCGATTGTCCAACTTTAGACAAATGGTTTCAGCATTACCAAGTTTGGGAAATGTAACAACTGAGTAAGCAATTTACAACCATGTCCACAATGCTTTAAGATCGACCTCAAGTATGATTTTGACATCTACGTTGCAACCTGGGGAAGATGATCCACCTTAAAACCCGTGAAATGATGCCACCAGCTGCAGTCTATTCTTAAACCCGAGCCATCTATAATTACTCATCACTCATGTCGTAGCTGAGCAAGGCTTACTTAATTCTCCAGAACTCGCCATTCAGCTGATACTAGACACCTACACACAAAATCTCACGTGAGCAACATTCAACACTTTTGTGGTCAGATCGTTTTCATCCTGCAATAGCTTCTTCTCAATGTCAATCTGGTCATTTCGACAATTTGACACCAACGACCTGCTCTCTTAAAGGGATAGTTCATCCAAATTCATATCACAAAAAAGCACCCTCAAGTCATTCCAAACCTTTTTGGCTTGCTTTCTTCTGTGGAACACAAGAACATATGTGACCCTGGACCACAAAACAAATCATAAGGGTCAATTTTTCGCGAATTGAGATTCTTTATCATCATCTGAAAGTCCTGAAAAATCACGCTTTCCCTTTGATTATGGTTATTAGGATATGCAATCTTTTGGCCCGGAGGATGCAACTATTTGAAAATCTGTAATCTGAGGGTGCAAAAAAAAATCTAAATATTGATAAAATCGCCTTTAAAGTTGTCAAAATTAAGTCCTTAGCAATGCACTTAGCAAATTTTTTTATATATTTATGGTAGGAAATTTACAATATCTTCATGTCAACGTGATCTTCACTTAATATCCTAATGATTTTTGGCAGAAAAGAAAAACAATATTTTGACATATACAATGTATTTTTGGCTATTACTACAAATATACCTGTGCAACTTATGACTGGTTTGGTGGTCCAGGGTCACATTTTTGTCTTAAAGAGTTTACATTTTCAAAATATCCTTCTTGTTTTCCACAGATGAAATGTCATACAGGATTGGAACCACATGAATGGGAGTCAATGATCCCTTTAAGATGTTTTGTAAAATTGTAAACGGCGTCCAAACTTGATGTCTTGGAGCATGATGCTAATGATTTAAACATGTCAAAATACAAAGTACTTGAACTGGATTCTTAAAATTAGATTACTCCGAGAGATCATATTACTTAGGACAAACCACATCGGAATTACTCAAGGTTTAGCAACTAACTTTACACCGTGTGTATGTGTGCAGGCAACAAAAATATCTGTAAGACTGAGAATTAAATTTTATTAAATCTACAGCACTGGACACAGTTTCACAGGTCATGCGATATGCAGTTCATAGAATTAAATTAAAGTCAATAATGTTCGTTTCAACATTAACACCGATAACATTAGAACATAAAAACTACAAACATTTCAACATTGATAAGATTAGCTAGTCAAACACGTTGCATTTCATTCTCTGGAATTCCCTTCAAAAGAAACTGTAAACGTCATCACTTCGTCGGCAAACTTGTTCATGTCCAATTAAATTTGGTGTTCAGCTATGTTTGATTTGAGGAAATCAAAATCAAATCAAAGGGGGCAGTTAAAGACAGTCCAGAGTTAACATTTTCAGTAAAGAAGCACATTCGATGGAAATAGAGGACGTCCGTTTTTGTGGTACAGTTTGTGTGCCGAGAGTTACATTTAACAATACGTGAAAAAACCTGGTACCGCGATCTAAAGGAAAAATAAAAACAAAAAAACTCGACAAAAAGAGCTGGCTTTTATCATTCATTTGACAGTGACATCATTCACTGACATCAAGTACCTAAAGCGTCCTTCTCGCGCGCACTAAGCACCATTCAATAACATAAAATTTCAATTGATAATAACCTTATTGTCCAGAGTCAAGAACGCACAAAACAAAACAAAAAAAATCACATTAAAACTGTAATCCACTCGGTACAAAAAGTATAAAAAAAAATTAAATAAAAACAAGCTACATCATCCTTGAAGAGGCGTTTGATGAAAAGTTCTGCTTTTGCCGTCTTCCACGATTGTTCTTAGGACATCCTGGAAAAAATACATAATAATTAGATACATACAATTTGTCAATATATATATATATATATATAGAATAGAGAGATTAGATAGATAGCAGTTCGTTCTGGTTCTCAAATCTGATTGGTTGAGAACCGTGAGATATTGTATTGGTATCGCTGCAGGAACGCCTTTTCACAATTTTGTATCACTCCGCTTGTTTTAGCTGGGTCTATGTTTTTTTTATTATTCACTGAGTTAATCGTAGAGTACGTTAGTTAATATGAGAAGAAACGTCTAGCTTCACGGTCTCTCTCTCTCATTTAGATTCAATGTTTCTCTCTTAAACCTCATTATGTCTCACTCAATGAAGCACACATGCCCTTGTATGACGAATTGCCGAAAACGTGACGGTATGGTGTTAGAACGTCAACTTGATCGGTTGAATCCAGTGGTGGAAGGAAGTATTTCCCATCAAAAGAGGGTTTTTATTAGGCACTTCCGGATGTTTCACTGTTTCATTACACACGTTCCGTTCTAAAACACAAAAACAAGAAGAATACAAAATAAAAAAAACCTGAACTGCTTCGCTATAACGCAATATCACTCCTCGTACTCGGGATAACGCCGGCTCTATATCAGCACGCTGTGATTGCCTCGGCCAAACCCCAATCGTTCCTGCAGGCCTAAATCACAGCGATGCTGATTAGGCAGGTATTATCGCGCGAGTATGCAGCAGTGATATTGCGATTATACAGTGTGGCTGTGAAAGGGTTTTTCGCCCCTCTTTTCCTGTTTTTTTTAGTTTTGCATATTGCTCACCCTTAAGAGTCAGATCATCACACTAATTTAATACTTACATCAAGATAATGCACGTAAATGCAAAATGCAGTTTTAAATGTTGAAAAGTTCAACTTTTGTCTCGTCGGTCCACAGAATATTTGCCCAAAATTCTTTGGGATAATCAAGATATTTTTTGGCAACTGAGAGACGAGCCTTTGTGTTCTTTTTGGTCAGCAGTGGCTTTTGCCTTTGAACTCTCCCATGGATGCCGTTTTTGCCCACTCTCTTTCTTATTGTTGAATCATGAACACTGGACCTTATTGAGGCACAGTGAGCGCCTGCATTCTTTAGTAGGTTGTTCTCTGCGTCTTCTTTATGACCTCCTGGCCATGAGTTCGTCACTCCTGCGCTCTGGAGTAACTCTTGGAGGTAATTTTGGTAGGCCGTACCTCCTTTGGGAAGTTCCCACTGTTTCCAAGTGTTCTCCATTTTGGATAATGCTCTCGACCATGGTTTCGCCAGGAGTTCCAAAGCCTTTAGACTGATGGCTTTACTAATCCTTTTCCAGACTGATACCATGGCAACTGTTTTTGATTCTCTCTGGTTCTTCGAATTGCGGTTAGAGCGCCGGCAATGGTGTGGTTGCTCCTTACAGCCATGCTCCACGTGCAGACAGTGCTTTGAAGTAGCTGCTTGGATTCAACAGGCGCCTGGCGGAATCAGCCCAATTGTCGCGAGTGAAGTTTACAACTTCAGCTTTCTTAAATCATGTGTCTTAATTTTATGCAGTTCTTATCATATATTAACAGAGGAGGGCAATAATTTTTCACGTAGGGCCACGTAGGTAAATGAAATCAGCATTTAAAAACTGCATTTTGTATTTACTCAGGTTATTTTTGTGTAATATTAAAATTTGTTTGAATCTTTTAAGTGTGACAAATATGAAATAAATTTAAAAAACAGGAAGTGGGCAAAACCCTTTTCACAGCACTGTATAATATCGTTTAAATTTTTGTGTTAATATAAATCTTAAATTAGCTCAAATTTCTAATTTCATCAATGTTAAGAAAATGCATTACTGTCATGCATGCTTTTAAAAGATGCTAAAATTGTCAATTTTGTTTAATAATCCAAATGTTATTGTAGTGAAATATATTACATTTTTTCCTCCAGCTCTTACCTGGTAATACACATGACAACTGCCACAATAATGGCAATCTGCACGGCTCCAATGATAGCAGCTATGAGCACATAATGAAGTTTCTGACCACTGGGTACCACATACAGGATGTTAAAGTCAGCGATCTCATCACACTGTGTTCCTGTGTAACCTGAGTCACACCTGTGGAAAAACAAGAAACCATCTGAAACTCATTTCCCAACAAATGTCCATTTTAATGAACACCTGAAAGGATGCACACAGATCCGTGCAACCAAATACCAGACGCTCACCGGCAGGAGGCGATGCCGTAATTAAATTCACACTGGCCATGAACGCAGAAGTTGGCGTAGTCGTCCGTGCAGGGAGCGGGCATCCAGCCGTATCCTTTTCCTTCACCGGCTTTTGCTGGGTCTGAAAACACAACAATCGATTTTAAACTCCATTGCTCAAAGTAGCAGATTTAGCTCCTAGATAGCTTTGCTTTAAAACTTAAACACATTGATTTTTCTTCACCCTGAAATATTTCACATTATGGAAGGGATTAAAAGATGAAGATGATTAGGAATGTACTCACCAATCAATTCTGGCTTGTGGGGGAGTCCAGCTTCAGTTGCTTAGGTGTTTCGTGTCGAAATGAGAAAACAAAAAAAAACACAAAACACGGATGGACTGAGTATACAATCTTCAGTGTCAATAATCCACAGAAAAACAAAAATGCGTTTGTGTGTGCATGATCTGCATGGGCGGGTGACCTGTTGACTAGGGGCAGGGGTGGTCTGAAGCCGATGGTCATCGGTGCCGCTAGGGTACAATATTTCACAACAAACTCTTGTCCGCCATCGAAAACAATCACAGGGAAAGCCGGGTCTCGCACTGTAGACTACAGGTAGTGTTGGTATGACATTTACCATCGGTGGCCAAAGCACACTGTTGTGCTCAGTGGAGGCCCCCTGAGGGAGGAGAACGGGGAGGAGAGGGTTGGAACCACAAAAAAAAAATTTAGACAATACTCCGGAACAAAAAAAACACACGGGAGACAGGCCACGTGGACACGAACACGTGCAAACCCACTCATAACACAGAAAGGCCTCAAATTCAAAAAACAATAGAAAGAGGTAAAACGAATCAACGGCGTGGGACACTGAACAGGAAATAGTACAGATAAAGCCGCGTGGAATATACTTCTTAGCGAAACATGGTGGACACCACATGTAAAGAAAATAAGAATCAACCACAAGCCGTGGATCTTGCAGTTTAAGCTCCACAATTGTGAGATATAAACATACGCAAAGCGAGAAGAAGATCTGATTATGAGAGAGGACATCACCATAATCAATAAAATCCCAAAATCCAAGGGCCTGGGTTAGGGTGCCTGAGAGAGATGAAACGAAAAAGGGAAAAAAAAAGGCAAAGTCAGAGGGGAAGGGAAAAGGGGTCCGAACTTGGAGGGATATCGTCAGTTAACAAGGGCTCGACGGCACTGTACTCTTGCAAAGTCGGGGATAGCACACAGTGCTAATTTTGTACTTCGAACTTTGAGAAAATGTGAAAGTCATTTTTGTCTAATGCAGGTCTAAATGCGTCCCAGAAATCAGGCCTATTATAATGAACTAAACGTGCGTAAAAAAAAATTTATAACTAAAAGAAAAACTAACTGAAAACACAAATTGTATAAATAAAAGACAATAAAAATCACACTTCTATTAAGGTTGGTCAAGCACATTTTCATTAGATTAAGACTAAAAAACCAAAAACTAACAACAACAAAACTGTAGAGATTTTATAAAAACTTAAAAACATACTACACTTAAAATAAAAGGACAAAATAAAAACATAAAATCGAACACAATATTAACAAAACCCCCTACACGCTAAACACCATCATGATCTAAGCACTAGAAGTTTTTAATTCCTGGTAACTCTGGTCCACTACACACACGATAGCTGTAAATGCCCAACACCGTACATCATACCTACACATCAATGGATGGCACACCCTGTTTATAGGCTGCCACATGTACATGTCTCCCCCGCTGGCTGACGAATGTAACCTAATTAGCTGTGAGTATTTGAGAGCTGACGTAAGATTCTTTTTCCCTGGGCTCCTGAATCTCATGTCCTTGGAAGCTACAGTGCTTCCTGGAGTTAGTCCATACTGTTCATTAGCGCTTGGCAAGAAAATGCAAAAGTAACCTTACCCCGCCCTAAAAAACTTTTGATACAAAACGTTTTGCTCTCTTCCCGTCTCTTGGTACTGTTTTTGCGAAGAACGAATTCTTCCAGCCTTTTCACAATGGCCGAGTTGTTTCCGACGTTTAAAACTGAAAAAATAATAATAATAAAACTACATACATTCACTACTTTAAAAAGCTGGCATGAAAGAGCACAAGACTTATTAATTAACAACTCCTGGATACTCTTGTAAATCTTGCCAGACAACACAAGCAAAAATCATAAAGGACTGAACGCAGCACGTACGAGTCTTCATCCTCTGCATCTTCATCGCATTCGGCGCCGTACTTGCAGTTGCTGCATTTTGTGATTTTCTTGCCGGAATCTGTGCCTGATCCTTCATATTCTGTAAGACAGTGATAACACAAGTTAAATTAAGGTTATTTAAAAAAATACATTTTATTAAAGCATTTTCTTTAGCATTGAGGATCACTCTGAATATCTGTTGTTTTCCTCCTAGTTGTCCATTTGATTATAAACCGTGCTGTCAAAACGATTAATCGCAAACAAAATAAAAAGTTTTGTTTACATAATATATGTACAGTATCTTTGCTGTGGATATTTATTATGTATATATAAATACCCACACATACAGTATATTTCATATTCATATCTTTATAGTATATATAATATATTTAATATAAAACCAACATCTTTTTCTTAAATAGATACGCCTGTGTTGTATTTCTTTCTTAACATAATAATTTTACACAGTACACAACACCTAGATTATGTAAACAAAACTTTTTATTTGTTGATGTGCGCTCTCTCTAACTATACAAATGACCAAATTTGGGGCAGATTTTCTTAAATTAAAGGCACTTTGACAATACTTTGAAATCTAAAAGAAAACACTTGACATTGAAATTTGAACTTCAAAATATAGAAACTTAGGAATAAAAACTTTAGAAAATGGTTTTCTAAAAGCTTGGTGCATAATTAAAAAAAATGCGTCATAATTAAAATAAACCAAGAAAATCAATAAAAAACATCACTGTTAGACAAAAATTACTACTGCACAGAAAAACAAATAATTTACGTTCTTCAGGGAAAATTCTATTGTGACACTACATTATACATTTATATTGTACCTTTAACATTATATATATTTAAAATATATAAAAATGTATATTATTATTATAAATAGCTTTATTGATTTTTCCTATCAAGACTTTTAGTATTTTTTATTGTATTATATATACCATAACCAATGAGAAATTCTGTCACTTAAAATGAGAAATGAGACAAAAAGTTCAAATCTATTAAAATCTTTTTTTTTTAATGTAAAAGAACGATTAAAAATACACAGTGGCATAGCATAGATTTTAGAAGTGGCCACTGAGCGAGTACATACTCAGCAGCACTTGAGTGGTCTGTAATTTGCTGTAATGACAGCTCTAGAGCGGCCTTCATCTTTAAAACCCGCTCCAGAGGAGGTTCAAACCCAGCACAGCGCGGGGTCACTCTTTTATCACAGAACTGGCAACTTCATGATGGGGCTAAAAATAACCTCTGATGGCATGTTTTGGCTGATCTACAGCGCTCCGGAGTGATGGGAGGTGACCCGTTTCTGGGATAATTTGTCTGTAGGTCAAAATCCTAGAAATGACCACGTTTTAATTTCCTTGATATTACCGTTGCTGCTTTATGGTCAGAAAAAATATTAGGAAAAGAAAACAAACCTCCATCTCCAGATCCCGAGCTGCTATCTGGAACAAGAAACAAGTAGGACTAATTATAACTTTCCATTTATAAATATATCGATATATGTCTAGAGTTCATACAGCGGTAGCAGTAGTGCATAGTCCTTGTATTATGTATTATTAACATGCATATCAAATTATTATGAGCCATGGCATGTAATTTGTGGATGAAAAGTAATCATGAGATTAATTAGAGCTAAAAATAAAGGTTGTCATGTATCAGATCACACTGCTCATTAGAGTCTCTAATATAAAGCCTCTGCATATACACAGGATGTTAAAATAGCATTTCTGGACCTCAGAAACATCCATCTAACTTGCAAAAGTAGTTCATCTTTATGTCTCTTGATGCCAATTTTTGTCACCAGTGGCCCGTTAGAGGCTCATCAAAAATGTAGTCTAAATAAAATCCAATCAAATTAACTTTTATTTGAATAAATATCTTGTTAATGTGCATCATTCATATACAAATAAATATATATATACTTTATTTTATTTTTTATTTAATTAATGTCTAAAATGCAATCTAAGTCCAACATTATGGAAATACAGAAAAGTCCCTGAATTCAAGTTGGCTGACAAATGCCTGTATAATAATATCATATATTATAAAAATGGCTTTTACCTATTAATACTTATTTTTTCTTTAAGTAACAATCTTAAAAAAATGCGTGTGACACTTGTTCTATTAAAACACGCACAGTCAGTGTAATATGAACTAAGGCAGAAGATGTCAGGTTTTCATTTCAGGAAGTGGAGGAGACGGTCTGGACTCACCAGGATAGCAGGGGCCCTCAGAGGCCAGAAAGATGGGTCTCTGCTGGGTACAGGCTGCTTGTTTCAGATAGCACTCGTTCTGATAGGTGTCTCCGTTTGTACCGCACACAGGGATGTAGTTCTTAGTGCACTGCGGCAAACACAATACATGTGTGAGGATTCTCAGATACGGCGAGGAAATCGGTGGTTTTGAATGCAGTATCGAGTTCAGCCACTTATGATTTTTCACTTTAATATGTTTGAAATGGCTCACTCATCAATGAGGGGGAAAAGGAATGCAGGTAAATGCTAAAGCATCGATTCAGCGTGATTTCTCGAAGGTCAATCAGAAAATTCACAACTATCAACGATTTTTCTCAGAGGATCAAGAGTGGACAGAAGCTATCAAACCAGCAATAAGTCTAAGATAGGCTGTGAATTAAAAGAATAGTTCACCTAAAAATTTAAATTTGCAGAGAATGGACTCAACCTGAGGCCATCCAAGATATAGGTGAATTCGTTTCTTCATCAGATTTGGAAAATGTAGCATTGCATCACTTGATCACCAATGGATGCTCTGCAGTGAATGGGTGCCGTCAGAATGAGAGCCCAAACAGCTGATAAAAACAATAATCCACAAGTAATCCACACCACTCCAACCCATCAGTTAATGTCTTGTGAAGTGAAAAGCTGAGTGTTTGTAAGAGACAAATCCAACATTAATACGTTTTTAACTGTAAAAAGTCACTTCTGGCCAAAATACAAGTCCATAATCAATAATACCTCCACGAAAAAAAAAAATCCATCCTCAGTTTTCCCCTCACATCAAAATCCAGAATTTGTTTTCGATTGTAAATGGTGCTTGTAATCTGTGCATATTTCTCTCCTGATTCCGCTGAGACTTTTTCACTGGGGAAAAAAAACAACTATATTATGGATAGAGGACTCGTATTTTAGCCAGAAGCAATCTAAATGATTTGTTTCTTACAAACTCACAGATTATCACTTCACAGAACTGCTGCACTGGAGTGGTGTGGATTATTGTGATGTTTTTATCAGCTGCTGGGACTCTCATTCTGACGGCACCCATTCACTGCAGAGGATCCACTGTTGAGCAAGTGCTGTAATGCTCAATTTCTCCAAATCTGTTCTGATGAATAAACAGACTCATCTACATCTCGGATGGCCTGCGGGTGAGCAGTTTCAGCAAATTTCCTGAAGGATAGGTTTCATAAAAACAGTGAACAGCATTACAAAGTAATAAATAAAAGATGTAAAATGTGTACCTGAAACTGGCACACACATTTGATGTCACCGCCGTGGTTTTGGCAGATGCCATTGTAACGGCACGTGGTGGCATCACACACACGCAGGTCGCTCTTCTTCTCTGACAGATCTGACAATAAGACAAAACAGAGACTGATTAAACACCAAACTTGTTGGTCTTGATAATTTTGCAAGCTATGAAACAATACTTGAAACAATACTTTACTTGTATGCTTGTTTCTTTTAACCTTTCTTGTGAAGCAAAAAGCTATGGAATAAAAATGGTAATTGTGTCTTTTTTCTCTCAGAATTGCATGTTAAATGTGTTCAAATGTATGTTTTATCTTGCCTCTTCAGGACTGAACTGCCACTGGTGGCCCCTGAAAATACTACAAGTTCAGGTGGCTAACAAATGTCTGCGTTTAACGAGCCTAAATGTGGTTATGCTGTGTTAATGAGGGTCCATATGAATGTTCACCCATATACCATAAAACCTTCTATATCTGGAACCAGGAAGTTAAAGTTAAAATTGTAGTCCAGAATCAGCTTCATCCACTCATTATCAAAGCTGTGAAACATTCTGATCCGAAATCAGACTGCTGCCCAGGAAGCAGCTGCACAGAGCATGTGTCCAACAGCTGTCAACTGTCATTCATATTTCAGACCACTAGCTGCGAGTATGAAGCCTATTCTTAATAAAAAGTAGCATGGCCCTCATCTGACACTACGAACCCTTGTTTGAACATCGCGTCAAGAAATTGGTTCAACTCGTATGAAGTGTTCGTCCATTATTGTTCTTACCTCCTCATGCGTTTCGAACCTTGTATGGCATCTCGTCTCCTTCTCTTTTGTGGCAACATCCTATTCCTCTGTGCGTCTGCCCGGGGGATATTTTTCAACATGTCTCCAAGTTGTTTTGCCTTCCAGTAATATTTTGGACCCCATTGACAAAGTGTGAGTTCCAAATACTTCATGTGTGCTCGCTCAGTAAGAACTACTCCTACGCAGGTTTTGCGTACATAACACCATAGGTCCCCCTCAAACTATATATTAAACCCCAAACTTCTTACCCGTGAAACCTGCGGTACATTCACTACTGATGATAACCAGATACTACTTTTTTTATATCTTACAGTCCCATAAATACACTGCATATATTTTAAATAGAGTGATGATAATTCAATAAGCTATATTGTGGAACATGTTTTAACACTTTTCTTCAAGCAATGAATACTTTTCTATCAGCAAGGATTGCATACATTGATTCCCGACCCTTTAGTGATGATGAGACTATTCTAAGTTACAATGTAGATTTAATTTTGAAAACTTTTGCAGTTCTATCTCAAGGTCCGCCATAATTTATCAAGCAGTTGTAATAATAAGAATGTTTTATGAGCACAGCAAATCCCAGATTCTGGTAGATGTCCTTATTCTGAATACTCATCCCTTGTACACGAATGATTAATGAGTGCCGGCTTTGAAATCTCTTGTCAGTCTAGAATCCAACGACATTTTATACGAATACCTATTCAATGAAAACCTCTTTTTGCTCCATGCCTTCCGATTGTGTAAGTTGTAATAAGAATGATCACATGTGTGTAGCACGAGGACTTCTGTTACATCCCCCTCCCTACCTGTTGCTCCTCATCACCCCCTCGACCATCGATTGTGTGCGTGCCCCGTGGTCTCCTTCTTTCCCCCTGATCCTCGTGTTTTCTTCCCTGTCCTGCCGCGCTGTTCTCTTGGGAGCACACAGACGCCGACCAACAAAGTGGAAAGGTGTCGGTCTCGCTCGCGACACACGCCGCGGGAGAAACGGCCGTGTCAAGGACACAGGGCAGGTACCAATCGAACAACAGTCTCCTGGTTCCTCAGATATGATGAAGATGTCAATAAAGTAGAACCAGCACCCCAAAGCAGGTCATTGGTCAAGCAAACGCATGGCAGCGCGCGTTGCTCCCGTAACCCGGGAAAATCAGGCAGAGCGGACAGCGAAGGAACCCGTTATAGGACAGACACTTAAAGCCACTCAACGCTGCAGGGCTCGCGGCCGACTCTTTCTTTCTTCGGCTAGATCTCCTTGGCATTTTGTGCCCTGGGCTCCGTGAATGTTCACATGCTCTAGGGGGGGCGTGGCAGGACGGGGGGGGGCAGAAACCCGGCCAAGTGGTTTTAGAGAAATGAAGTGTTCCAATCAAACCAATGCACAGACTTCAGACAAGAGAAGTTTGGAGGAGCAGCAGCTTGAGAAGTTAATTAATCAGGCTGTTTAAATGAGATGAGAGGTTAATCTGTGGAGGTGTTAAAGTGCTGTGATAAATGATGTGATGGGTCTGGCACCTGTGGGAATAGACCGACTGATAATAAGAACACTGTCAGAGTAAGCTGGATTTCACAGCCTGAGTACAGTAATAAAAGTGATATAATGAATAAATGTGCTTAATGCAATAAACCCAGGTGAATTATATATGATAGAGTATATAATTAATGATATACAGTATATATATATATACTATATATATATAGAACAACACACACACCCACACACTCACATAGATTAAGTATGTCAAACGATTAATCCGATTTTTTATCACATTTGAATTAAAGATTCTGTTTACATAATAATTATAATGTAATGGACTGTGTATATATTCTATATAACTAAATCCCCTCATACGTATATATGGTGAAAATGTATAGATTTATATTTAAATTACAGAATTTTATATTATCATCTAATAAATGTATATGCCAAATAGAAACTTTTCTTAAATCTATACATGCATGTGTGTGTATTTATATATAAATAATAAATAAACAGTACACATAAGTATTTTGTGTAAACAAAAACTTTTATTTTGGAGGCGATTAATCACGATTAGTTGTTTGACAGCACTAATATATATATTAATACTGTAATATATAGAACCATACTTGCAATTTTGATTAATAACAGTACATTAAGACAAATGTTTTGTATTACGAGTCTTCTGAAATATTATGATTAAATATGCAAATGAGGATTGCGAATGACGTAGTGCCAGGCAGGTTTGGACAGATTTTTACACTTAATAAATGAAATCATAATTTTAAAACTGCATTTTGTATTTACTCCGGTTATCTTTGTGTAATATTAAAATTTGTTTTATCATCTTAATCATTCAAGTGTGACAAATATGCAAAAAAAAAAAACCCGTGAAAGGGTCAAAACCTTTTCAGGCCCGATATGTTCCCCTTTTGTGGGGCTCCTGCCTACAGAAACACACGTCCTTGTCTCGCCCCCTTTGACACATGGCATCCAACATGAGCATGCATAAAGACACAGATGCATTAAACAAGAAATATGATATAGGACATCCTTCATAAATACAAGAAGGTAGGACAATGTGACATCTGAGAGATGGTATCAAATGGTAAGATCATTTACTTTGATACATACCATGGGCAATACATTTTATATATATACAGTATATGATATATAAAACGTTTGTATTTGATATATAATTTACGCCCTCAAAGGTTTGCAGACCGTATCCAAAAATGTGCGAATGGCTTACATATTGTGGCCCATAAACATTAGACACCGGCGCGAATGAGGCATCTATTATCTATGTTCTGTGTATATTATATATATATATGCTTGTACCTTATGTTCAAACTACAACAACAAAAAACAAGTAGTATTACAGGAGTACATAAGTATTGCCGATTTAACATCCTAATATCAGTTAGCATGCTTTACAATATCTATAGATATATACTTATATATATACACTTTAACAATATATCCAATCTATACCATATATTCTACATCATGTAATGTGTTTGAGGGACAGTTCACCCAAAAATTAAACTTTTGTCATCATTTACTCACCCTCAAGTTTCTTCCAAACAGTTGCTGATTGACTTCCATAATATGGAAAAAAGAAAATACTAAATAATCAAATAAAAATACTAATAAAATCAACTCTTTGGTTACCAACATGCATCAAAATATCTTCTTTTGTGTTCAACAGAAGAAAGAAACTCATACAGGTTTGGAACTACTTGATGGTGAGTAAATTTTGATTATAATTTTAATTTTTGGGTGAAATATCCCTTTAAGTTCCATAGCAGGTTAAGCGATATTTATGGTTGTTGTGAAAAATGCTGTAAGAATGGCTATTATTTATTTGTTTAAAATGTAAAAATACACAATTGCATTCACTTTACAATTATATTCATGCATGTCTGCTTCATATTTACAAAACAAGTTCCTCTACTGAACAACCAACCAATAAGCCCTAACCTTCACACCAAACCTCATTCAACTCATAGTTCCTTCATGGGACATTCCTTAAAGGTCCCTCATCTGAACTGACCCATTTCCAACTGCACATCTCCAAACAAACAGAGCACAATGTGTGTGGGGTAGAAATGGGGCAGAGGGGAGACCCAGATCTCACACTGCGCAAAGATAATCAGAGCAGCGACGGAAATCAATGCCGTTTGAAAGATAAGGACATCAGTCCATTGCCTGTAGCCAAACAGCTTATCCGCTCAAACCAGTCGATACTCATCTCCTCAATGGGTCAATAGACCCTGCAAAGTGTCTCTTATTAAAAAGGAGGAAGCTGTGACATTATAGCGCGACTTTGGGCCCTCGTTCCCATTTAAAGGATGTTTAACTGCATCATATGCTAGGTACTTTTCTCCTTCTTCAGCAGCTTATAACATTTCACAAATTTAAAGATGTTTTTGAAAGAAGTTCAATGCAAGTATCATATAAATATCTAAAGGGAGCTGTGCTGCTTTTGCCATGTTATGCAAATGAAACTTTAATGACCGTGCTAGACCGGCAACATGAACCAGCCTGAACCAGTACGGAAATTCAAGCATGACTTTTCAGCAGGGATTCTTGTGGAGTCCAGCGCTGCGAAAACAGCATAACAGCACAGCATGTGGAAAGAGTCGGGTGAAAAAAAGTTTTACATGCAATTATAGATTGCATACATTCCACACATAATAATAATAAATTATATATATATATATATAATAATATACACATATTTTTACAAACATTTTTTGAAATATACACAACAAAATGCAAAACATGACACACAAAAACGTTTTCTATGAACTTATTATTCATCAAAGTATCCTAAAAAAGGTATGATGGTTTCCAGAAAATAATGAAGCAGCACAACTTGTTTTCAGACATTGATAATAATAAATGTACTCTTGAAGCAACAAAACAATATGATATCCGATATTTGAAATATTGACCTTAGATTTGATTTCTGGATCATGCACCTCTGAAGATGGAGTAATAGGCTAAAATGTCAGCTTTGAAAAAATTACACTTTAGAATATAATATTTATTTTAAATTGACCACTACTCACAATATTACTGTTTTTACTGTATTTTTTGATCAAATATCACCTCCTAGTAAGCCAAGGACTCTTAAAAAAAAAAGTTTGTTTTCCACACATACATTATAGATATATAATATATTAATGAGAAGAGTTTGGTTCCAAAATGTGATGAACTCTAAACAAAAATTGAGTTTCCACAATACGCAGTATTGTATCGTTCGTTATTGAAACGCTACGCAAAATTTTTAATTTACGCACATGCATATCCCGCAGATTTATACTGTCATGTTTTCCCCCTCCCTTTCCTTTTTCCAAACCGCGACAAATATCATTCCATCCCTTTTCTGCAGAAAATGCGATATACCCTCACCCAAATCATAGCGCAAAGACCATTTCCACACACTGCATACTATACAGTAATGGCGGCGCTTTGAATACACCCGGCTTCCTAGTTTTCCTCATCTACTTGTACTTTGTGATCAACAAACCAATTAGGGCTGCACAATAAATCGCATGTGATTGTCATGCGCATCTCATCAGTAAAGCCGGTTCTGTGATTAATAGTAAATCTCCATCACGTGCTTTCAGATGGAGCGGCATTTAATACACAGAGCCGTAGATCACTGCTGTATCGCGTTCATAATCGCAGATGAGTTCGATTATGAACGCGATATTGCGTATAGCTTGTCAGTGTAAGTGTTTTTATTAATGCCATTAATGTTTTTGTTAATACAGCGTATAGCACTAGTCAACTAAATTAATGTAACATGGCAAAGATGAATGCACTTTTGGAAGTTGAATGTAAGGGAAATGTCATTTTGGAATTTCTGTGGTTTAATGTGATATTGTTGTTCATGATGATATTTTCTTTTATGTTTGTAATTAATTTATAGCATTAACAAGATGACCCGTTGAATTCATTTTGGGAGCGATGACTGATTGAATGTATTTTTAGTCCAGTGCCTGCATATAAGATTAGTATTGACCAAGTTCAGAGGCTGTCACATGTGGATCAACTTACTATGTTGTGTAATATGTTCAACAGTTTCAATATGATAAATAACGTTTATATTGATTCTATGGATTTATTGCATTTTGGGAAAAATAAAACAAAACGTGGATTTATTGCATTTTGGGAAAAAATAATAACATTTTATAATAAATCTTTGAAAATCAATATCTGGATTTGAATTTTTAATGTTAATATAACCTAAAGATGCTATGTGAAAGTTTGAAAATAAACTAGTTGGTTTTTCATCTTGCCACTTTTCTTGGGTAACGAACCCACTTTTTTAACTCAATTAATCAATGGATTTATAGTGTTTTTGGAACTAACTCTTCATAACTATATAGTATATATATATTGATGCCATGTATTATGTATGGTAGACCCTGACTGCAAACCATCAAGTCTTTCCACTGAAATGGTTTGGTTAGAATGACAATATTTGGCCGAGATACAACTATTTGGATATCTGGAATCTGAGGATGCAAAAAAATCAAAATAAAGAGAAAATCGCATTTAAAGTTATCCAAATGAAGTCAAAACGTAAGTTTTTATTGATATATCTATATATAGCTATATATTTTGTAGCGTCTCGACCAATCTGACACTAATTTTTATTTGATTTAACAACTCAATTATTCATTATTCCCAATCGTCACAGTCCCTCATCAATAGACTGGATGCCAGGCGCTTCCGGGCGGAACACATCCCCCCCTTGATCACCATGACACCTAATCACGATATCCTGGTTTTATGGCCTACAGAATGCAGGGGCGAAACTCCCTCATTGTACTCATGAGAAAGACACACAATGCCAAGAGAAATGGACTGTTCCCTAATTAATTCATAGGAAAACCTTTCTTTTATTGAATACCCATATCCTTTGGTCATAGTGTATACCATTACTGTCTTGTATATTATCTGTTGTATTATAGACTATTTTATTAATGCTTACGATAAACCACTCATTAATATAACCTTACATATACCGTGTTTAGAATCTATGAATTCGCCTTCTTATGATCGAACCAGTGTGTATATTAGATGCCTGATACCTATGCAACATATTCTGGATGTTCTAAGAATCTGTTACTATTCGGTGGCCACCACTAACAACCACTAACCAGCGATTACAGATGCAAAATACCAGGCTACAGACAAAGGGCCATAAAACGCATAACTCCCCCTTGAGATTCCGGACTTCCCCATTGGGCAAGCCCATCTCGAGAGGCGTGAATCTCTGCAGGCTTTAAAGGTCACACTTCATGTGACCCGTCCCAGTCGGTGGTTTGTTGGAATTCTTAGAGGTGGTGAGAAAAACGCTCCCGGTAACCCTAAGCTCGTGCCAGGCTTTGGCTTTGTCCTTTCCATTCATCAAGTTACTCTGACGCAAACTGGTTCTTTCTCTTCAACCAACTTCAGCAAGATCTTGGGACCTTAAGATTTGCATCAGGAATCTATTTCATACAGACGTGCAGTATCAACTTATCGATCTAATTGATGCATTAAGTAGCAGTTCACCTTTACAAGGTGTGGTTTAGCTAAGAATCTGACGTTTTTCCCTCAGGCTTTAGTATCTGCTGATATCAAAATGGTTCCATCCAGTGTCAGTCCTTTGTCTCCCTTTCTTAGTGCTAAACTTTAAACAAACCCTTTCCTATACCAACTGTAGTTGTGTGTGTGTGTGTGTTTGTGTAGGTATGTTAGACCGGCTTAAGGTGGTTTATGTAGTAGGTTAGACTATTTTAAGTGTTTATGTAGTTAATAAAAACCTTACTTGTATCACACTTGACGTGTTCATTGTTTACTGATAACCGGAGTCAATAATCATGCAGATTTACTTTACAAGCTTTTGTAGAATTGTACAGTAAGGAATTTATTTCCCTTAACCAGGAAATTAATTTTCTTAGAATTGACAAGACAGTTGACTCTGAGTGGTCAGTTAAATATCTACAGTGGATCTAATATATGAATATTTAATTATAACTAGTTATGGTTAATTTTTCATATTTCCCCATGAGCTGATTCGCTACAGATTGGTGGAGAATGCGGGCATGATAAAACTAAAGTTATGAGTTTAAACACTGTCAACTTAAAAGTGTGGGCTTGATAGCCCAGGTTAAAATAGGACGTGATTTCAGATGCCCTGTTGTGTCCCTATTTGCTGGCTTGTTTAGATGCAGATAAATTGGGGGTTTGAATTGGTACCGCTATTATAATTGTGAGAGTCTTTATGTATTTCATGCTTAATGGTATCAGGGTAAGGTTAATCTGATTTTAGCAAAGAAACCCTAATTTCAGTATTAAAGCATAAATCTGTCTTGACAAAGCGTAAGTCTGAATCTCAGCTCAGCGGCATGTCCAAAACTGTACCATAATGTAATATGCTTTAGTGAAGAAATCACAAAATTTCAGTATTGTTTAAATTGTTTCTTTGAAGGAGAAATCTCAGTACAGTTATACCAAGGTAGATGTGAGCGCTGCTCCCCTTTCTACAGCATAAAGGCCTTATAGTTTATAATTAGATTGAAGCAATTCATCTACACTTTGACTGTATATATATAAGCCGAGCAACCTGGTGGTCATTACTGTGTTTCACTCGCTGAGTGAAATTAAAGGTGTAATACTGTACTTTAGTACTCATATGTGAGGCAAACATAACTACATATATGTTTAAACCGGTTTTAACTTACAGTAAACCCGTTTTGTAATTCTTTAAACAAGTGCAAGAAGTTTGTTGCATTAGAGAAGCACTCACTGAAGTGCTAATGTAATGCAACAAGTCTTGAAGGCTGAAAGCACCACGTTCTAAAACTGTGACTGTTTAACATAGACAGACATTAAACTGCGTTAATTACACTGGCATGCATTGGTTACCGTGACAACAACTTGTCACAGGAAGTGCTAACGTCACATAGCACAACACGCCATGTTTGTAAACAAACTATTTGAAGCAGCTAAGCTAACACGACGTAGCATAGTTTCATTTTAGGCTAAGCTACCAAATAGCTTAAACAATTAGGGTTTAACACTCTTTAATTGAAGCTCTTAAATACAGCATGTGTGTGCATTGTGAAGCAATTTGAATTTAACCTAATCCCTGGTTTCGGATTTTTCCATTTCTCTTCCTTCTTTTTCTTTTTTTTCTATGTTTCTCAATCTTCAATTCGTCTCAGTGAATTTAATTATCTTAGATGTATCCTTCCTGAATGTTATTGCTTAGTTACTAGTTAATTAAATTTAAATTTAATTACATTTTAACTGTCTAGCTAGAGATGAATCATTAAGTTATTGGGTGTTTTTAGTAACACAGTGAATAACACGCTACGAAGGGCAGGGCACACACATGGTATGGTCTTGGCATGGGAGCTGAACACGCAGCAGTTGTGACCAGACATGGTGTGTTGCCCAACTCAAATCAGTTAATCACGAGTGCTACTGATTGTTCCTAATATCATATTGATTACCCTGTTTTAATAATAGAAGTCAGCTATTTTTAAATCCATTTACATGTTATGCCCCTTGATGTTCTCTCTGAACCTCAAAAGGAACCATAGACATTTCTATTTTTGATTTGTTTATTTTCAAAAATAATCAGCATAATCTGAATATAAATGCTCTCCTTTTCCTTCTGCTTTTCCTTTTTCTCCTTCATACCTCAGAGATTATGCTTGTTTGGGGAACCGTCAGCAAATTCTGAGTGATAATTTGACAATAATTTGACAGTAGTCTTAAGTCATCAATCAAAATCCTGTTTACGCCCTTTTCAGCAAAACATATGCTGACCCAAAACTATTTTAGCATTCACACTCTGTTTTGATCTTGTAGTAGTCTCTATCCCTTACTCTAAACACATGTTTGCCAAAATGTTGCAGATGCTCAATCTAACTGCCCAGATTGCAGACCAAGAGGACTGGCCAGGCGTTCTGAGGAACACCCCCTACCCAGGGCCGAAGACCACCTACTGAGCCGAAAGCAACTAGACACAGAGAGAAGAGTACCTCAGACACATGACTCAAGCGAGAGTTATGGCTACAAAAGCTCGCCAAGGTCATTATCTTCCTGGCCCACAACCTCATGGGTCTGAAACAGGAGGTAAATGATCTCAAGCAACAGATCACAGCGGTAGCCCACAAGGACCCCAGCAAAATGGAGTTACAGGAGGAAATCAATAGATTTAAAAAGGCTCTGACAGCTGCTGAACAGCAAGAGCACCTGGAAAAGGTAGCCAGAAAGGACCTGGAAAGGAAACTTTCCTACACAAAATTACTATTAAAGCAGCAAGTTCTGAGCTCTTAGACAAAGTTGCCAGATTTGAGACTCTGATCCAGCAGCTGAACAACACTCAAGACAAACTTGACAGGGTCCAAAGAGAACTCAGGTACTCTTATAGGCTGCAAAAGGAAACACAGTGGGAGAAACACCCTACTCCTGCATCTTCACTCAGCAGTGCAAAACTCCCTCAGGTGCACGAAGCTACGAAAGGGGGAGCCAACACTTTCTGCTTAACAAATCAGCAGACAGAACCATAATACCTCAAACAACCACAGTGAGGAGGAGGTCCCTTCCCAGGATCCCTGCGGCAGCGCATGATGCGACCCCCAGAGACTTTGACAAGCTAACCAGAAAACACTAGTTTCCTACTTTATGCAGTACGAGAAGTAATTTAGAACGGTGGAGTCGTTTAAAACATTGCTTGCAAGCAGACCCAATAATCAACCATATGTGTCTGTTTCATAAGTTAGTAACTTCTTCTCCATGCGCATACCAGTTCCTGATCAAAACCAGATAAAATTATAGTTTGAATGTACCTTCCTACGAGCAGTAAGAAGTTTTCAGTGCTATAATGTGTTTAAATCGTACGATAAGAAACTAACCTGACTTTAGCGAAGAAATCCTAATTTCTGTGTTAGTAGAGCACAAGTCTATTTTTCTGACGACGAAATCTCAGGATTATCAGCTCATATAAATGGTACCAGAATAAAACGGTCTGATTTTGGGCGAAGAAATCCCCTTTTTCAGCACAGTGTGTAGGTGATCTGAGCGATACTCCTCATTTCATTAATTTAAGGCCTTATTATGTGTTACGTATCATTGTATTTCATTATGACTCGCTCATTTGAAACATTTACGTAAAATTAATGGTGTTATTCTAGCGTAGCTAACTATGAGTTCACCATTGCCTGTGAAGTGAATGTGTTGTTTTGAGTAATGAATGAATTTGTACTGGACATGCATGAGTTTCCCATGCATGCTCACAGCAGTGCAAGTCTGCTCCGCTTGCACCTGTTGTGAGCTTGCATTGGTTTCCTAGCAACACGTGACCCCGGAAGTTTGAGCAGACTCTTCCGGTTAATCTGACCACAGCATTCACTTCACAGACCTGTGTGTCAACAAAGAATTGCGTGTAACTAACGCTAACTCTTAAGCTAAGCCCTTTACCTCAACTGCTAGCTGTTAGCATCTGACTAACACTTAGATTGGCTGTAAAGGGAACTTTTCCTAACAACACCTCTCTCTCCCTCCTCTCTCTTTCTCCTCCCTCTCTCTCTTTTTTTTGTTTTGACTTTATTCTACCTCTTTTAATTTTATTGCATTTATTTACATTTGTTTAGCACAAATGTACCAATTCAGCGAAATTGATTTGTATTAAATTTGAGATTTAATTAAATCAAATTTTTATTTATTTTTTATTTTATTCCATTTTTATTTTTATTTGTTTTTTACTTTCCCTTTTAGATTTTTCCTACAGCTCTTAGGACCCCTTTTTTTTATTATTTTATTTATTTTTATTTTTTTTTTTTTGTTTTTTGTTTTTATTTAACCTATTTGAGTTTTTCACCATCATCATCGTCGTTTTTGGATAGGATTACAGTAGTTCGAGAAACTGTTGTTTCCTTAGCGAGTTATACCGGTTATTAGTAGCATAATCCCTGTTTCCTCTCTACGTCTCCTCACGCCTCAGTGCCAGGCCTAATACTTTGAAGGGCAGCTACCATTGCAACACGATGTAGGCTAACATAAAACTAGAAACTATTCCCACTGTTTCTTTTTCTTTTGATGATGTATTTGGTGGATCCCTGCTAGTTTAGCTAACAGCCTAACCCTAGGGTTATGAAGTCTATTGCAGCATCACACACAAGTGAAACCTGCTTAGCCATATCTCTTAGAAACAAAACTAAAATAGGTACAAATGTTCCTCTTTTTTTTTTGAGTTTTCATCTCTTTTTTATTTCGTTTCGTCCTAAGTGACCAACCTGAACCACCTTCGTAATACCCTCATCAGGCTGACCCTGCTTACTGCCCCGCACAAAATTTAACTCAAACTCTCCTTTGTGTTCACGACAAAAAAAACATTAGCACCCTACCTCACTAGCTGCCTCTAACCAGCTATTCATACCTTACATGGCCTACACAGGCGTTCCCCATAGAGATAGCTTAACACTTCTGTACGTACTTGCATTTGTCTTGTCCTTTTCTCTCTCTGGTGTTCCCACAAGTGTGGCAGTATGTCGCAGACATTCCACAGACATCCAGCCCTGTCAGCTCACCAGGACCACCTGGAAACTCAGTAGAGCACTGTAATGTACATCATTCAGCTCAAAGCAGCCAACTACCTGCAATGGCAAAGAAAGGAACTGTGAGACTGCGACATAAGTGAACACCTGACCGGCATCATCCTCTCCTTGGCCCACACCCTCTAGGGCCTCAGACGGGAGGTAAATTAACTGAACCTGCAAGTCAAAGAGTTCTTCAGGGAACTGACACCTGCTTAACGAGAGAAAGCACAGAACGGATGCGAAGAACCTCACCGAATGGTGCGACAGGAAGAAATCACCAGTCTTCACAGAGGCTCTAACAGCTGCTCAGCACCAAGCGCCGCTGGAAAAAGCCATCACACCGGACTTGAAAAGAGAACTGTTTCACACAAAGTCACTCTTAAACAACTTATGTGGAACTAAATGAGAGAGACACCACATCTTAGGCCTTCGAAGGCCACCTGCATACAGACAGAGCTTAGGTCCAAACCCTGACTCAGCAATTAGAGAGGAGCTTGACTTGGTTCCGAAAGAATTTAAACAGTCCTACCGACTGCGCATAGACATAAGCAAAAGACGGAGCCGGCTGAACATCGGTCGCCAGCAGTGCAAGCCCTCCACCCCTGTGCACAGCTACGAAAGGGGGGAACGGGAGCCAAAGCCTTCTGCTTGACACATCACAAGTCAGCTCCCTGAAAACCCTAAAAACCTCTGCAGAAGAAAAAAAAAAGTTTAATTCAGGCGAACCGAAGCAAACGCAACGAGGTGAATTCTGTGTCACAAATGAACTGAAATATGCTTGTAGACCACAAGGCGAACAGATAGGGAATACACGAAACAGAACTTCCCCTGGCCATCAGGCCCACCCCCTCAGACAAGAGTTTGAACCTGCGAGGGGGGTGGCGAGAGCCACTGTTCACACGTCACCTATCAGCAGCCACAAGGGGGTGGGGCAGGGACTTTTCCAGGGGATCACTGCAGACACACACCCCGTGTGACCCCACAGACCCCAACGATCTGGCCAGAGACCACACATCTGGCAACCTAAATACTCTCAGACCCAGAGTCTGAACACTGACTGATCGCTGCCCCAGACACCAAGCAGGGCCGGCGTGGAACTCCCCATGCTTACTACCACAGACTTTTACAAACTTACTCCAAAGCTCACGATTACCCTGGGATGGCGGAGGACACTAGCTGCAAGAAGTCATCTAGGCATTATGGCCTGCCGCACAATGCCTAATCAACCGCTGCGTAACCTGACACAGAAGGCCTTTAACAAGCAGCAAGCCCTCCACTAAAGGTGTTTGTCAAACCCCACCGATTCTGAACTTCACAACTCAGAATCCCAAGCGGGCACCAGAAGGCACCCAGCATTGTCACAATGCAAAACCCTTCTACAGAAAACCCCTAGCCAGAAGAGGACAGAGCCCTCACCATGGCAACAGACCCAGGTTCCAGACCAACCACTGGGAAATGGCGTCCTCATCCTGCAAACACCACGTTATGTCCAACAGCAGTCCACCACAACTTCCTCCTCCACACGGGTGCTGAACGGTGGCTACACAAGGACAGCTGGACACGCTTACTTCTGGGTTACAGGAGCTGCTGATACTCGCAAAAGAGCTCCTTGAACAAATCTCAACTAAGGAGTATTGAGAAGGACCAACCTCTGACTCCTTGCCTGCTGCAATACAGCATCAGGCCCCTCCAAGGGAGGAGCATCCATTGAAACCGGTCGACACCCCTAGAAGCAGCCAGACAACGTTGGATTGAGCAACGGGCCCACATGCCCAACAGCGAAAGCTCTACCAACACAACTCAGGCAAGCTCAAGTCGGTGCCGCCACAAGAGCCAAGCGACACCGCAAACATCAGATTTCTAGTGACGTTCGGGCAGAACAGAGAGCTAACAACCACCTGCTGCTCTCCTGCCATCATCACTAGGTCAGTCTGAAACTCTCTGCACGCTACAAAATCTCCATAACAATTACCTGCAATCCCTGGATCCACCTGCACTCTCACCAGTGAGAGTTTAACCCGGCTGTTCCACATCGTGGGTGCCACAGATAGCCTACTGGCTAACAGCATCAACAAAAACATCCTACCCGGACTAACTCACTTCAGGATGACAGGTGACACAGCCTCGACACCTGCTGCATAAGCTCGAGGACCCACACCTTGCTACAGCCTACATCACCACAGCACACCACCAGACAGCATCCAACACGGCACCAACAGCCAAAAACCACCACTGGCTCCCAGCCGTGAGTGCCAGGTGTGTGTTCGATTGTTCTGCACCTTGACATCGCTCGTTGTTGTTTATTCTACGGACAACAACGCTCGAAATGGGGGGAAATATGTAGCGTCTCGACCATTCTGACACACTAATTTTTATTTGATTTAACAAATCAATTATTCATTAGATTAACAAATCGTCACAGTCCCCTCATTCAATAGACTGGATGCCAGGGCTTCGGCGGAACACCATCCCCCACCTTGATCACCATGACAACTAATCACGATATCACTGGTTTTATGGCCTACAAGGAATGCAGGGGAGAAACTCCCTCATTTTACTCATGAGAAAGACACACAATGCCCAGAGAAATGGACTGTTCTCTAATTAATTCATAGGAAAACCTTTCTTTGAATGAACACACATACTCTTTAGGTCATTGTGTATATTATTGCTGTCTTGGATTGGTCTGTTGTAGTGTATGCTGTTTTTTTCATGTTATCATAGACCACTAGTTAATATAACCTCACCTATTTCATGTCTAGTATCTATGAATTCGCCTTCTTATGATCGAAACAAGTGTGTATATTATATGCTGATACCTATGCAACATATTGATGTTCTAAGAATCTGTACTAATTCGTGCCTCAACACTCCAGCGAATTACATATGCAAAATACCAGGCTTACAGACAAAGGGCCATAAAAACGCAGAACTCCCACTTGAGATTCCGGACTCCCTCATTGGACAAGCCCATCTTTAGAGGCGTGAATCTCTGCAGGCTTTAAAGGCCACACTCCCTGTGACCCGCCCCAGTCGGTGGTTCGGTGGATTCTTATAGCGGTGTAGACAAACGCTCCAGAACGTCCTAAGCTTGTGCCAGGCTTCGGCCTTGTCCTTTCCATTCATCAAGTTACTCTGACGCAAACTGGTTCTTTCTCATCAACCAACTTCAGCAAGATCTTGGGGCCGTAAGATCGCATCCGGAATCTTTTTCAGACATACTTGCAAGTATCAAACTTAGTCGATTTACTTGATGCATTAAGTATCAGTTACACCTTTTACAAGGTGTGTTTGAGCTAAGTATCTGACGTTTTCCCTCAGGTTTTAGTTCTGCTGAATATGCAAAATGGTTCCAGAAATGTCATTCCCTTATGTCTCTTTCGTTAGTGCTAAACTTTAACCCTTTCCTATACCAACTGTAGTATTGTGTGTGTGGTTGGTTTATGTTATGTTAGCCCGCGTAAATGTTTTTTAGGTATATGTTAGACTAGTTGAAAAGTTGTTAGTCGTTAATAAAACCTTTCTTGTATCACACTTGACGTGTTCATTTTTTGCTCATAACCGGAGTCAATAATCATGTAGATTTACGTTACAAGCTTATAGAATGGTACAGTAAGAAAGTTATTTCCTTTAACTAGGAAATTAACGTTCTTAGAATTAACAGATAGTTGACACTGAGAGGTCAAATGAATGTTTACAGCGGATCTAAATATTTATAATTATTTATAACTAGTTATGATTAATTATTCTTATTTCCCCTTTGAGCTGATTCGCTACAATATATATATATATCTATATATATGGTAGGAAATTTACAAAATATCTTCATGGGACATAATCTTTACTTAATATCCTAATGATTTTTTGGCATAAAAGAAAAAAATGATAATTTTTGACCCATACAAGGTATTGTTGGCTATTGCTACAAATATAACCATGCTACTTAAGACTGGTTTTGTGCTCCAGGTCCATATATATAATATATATGTCAGGTTGAGACCCCGATTAGGACGACGAGCATGCAGATGAGCTTCCCCGAGACAGTTTCTGACAGTTTGTGCAGAAATTATTAGGTTATGCAAACCGATTGTTGCACCAGCTGTCCGGGTGGCTGGTCTCAGATTATCTTGGAGGTGAAGATGCTGGATGTGGAGGTCCTAGGCTTGTGTGGTTACACGTGGTCTGTGGTTGTGAGTTGTGGTTGGATGTACTGCCAAATTCTCTGTAACGCCTTTGGAGACTGCTTATGGTAGAGAAATGAACATTCAATTTCACGGGCAACAGCTCTGGTGGACATTTCCTGCAGTCAGCATGCCAATTGCACCCTCCCTCAAAACTTGCGACATCTGTGTCATTGTGCTGTGTGATAAAACTGCACATTTAGAGTGGCCTTTTATTGTGGCCAGCCTGAGGCACACCTGTGCAATAATCATGTTGTCTGATCAGCATTTTGATATGCCACACCTGTGAGGTGGATGTATTTTCTCGGCAAAGGAGAAGTGCTCACTACCACAGATTTAGACAGATTTGTGAACAATATTTGAGTGAAAAGTCTTAGATCTTTGAGTTCAGCTCATGTAAAATGGGGGCAAAAACCAAAAGTGTTGCGTTTATAATTTTGTTCATTGTATATATACACAAATTACACTTAATTAACAATTTTACGTCCTTCTCACTGATACACAATCTAGCTACTCAAGTTCAGCTAAAACGTACTTTAAGGACAACGAAGAAACCCAATCTCTCAGAGCGTGCGCTCCGGGCTGTGCTTTAATTGTACTGCTGTAAACTGCTGCGAGGGACGAGAGCATTATACGCATGTTCTCCATTCTGTAGCGCCTCTTTGCCTCCGGCATATTAGGGACACACACACAAAAAAAGACAATACACTTACTAAGAAGCAGAGAAAGACTGTTAGAGCACAGAAATTGGGTGATGGATAAAGTTAAAGGACAGAGACACTTAAAGCTACTTCAAAGAAGCAAAATGTATGATCATGACCAGGAATGCATTGCACTTTTGGTCTGAGGGTTGCAGTGGCAAACATCCTAAAGAGAGTGGACGACTAGAGCTGTTGTTAATGAGTCCCAACCAGAATCCACTGCAGTCGACTTGTACTGTTATAATTAGATCAGTCGGGTCCTTGAGATCAAACAAGCGGTGATACGGATCTCGAAGTCTAATGTTGTAAGATCAAACATTCAAAGGTATGAAGCTATCAGCCATTACTGTGAAGGAGTACGTTTGTGCAGTCTAGTGGTCAGGAACCGCCGCTGCTTTGATCTGCAAGATGGTTAGTAACATTAATTTAAAGTGATAAACTTGGTTTAACCTCAGTTTGGCAGTGAATTATTTGGAGAAATATATCTTCTAACATCTTAAAAGTGTTTCACCGCAATCCCAACAAGTTATAGTCTTGTGGTAAAGAATACCACAACTATACAACCTATATACCAGAACCATCAACTACCGGTTCTTCTGAAGTACGCAACAGAACTTTAACCATCAAAGTGATGGTGTAACTACAGATGTAGAAGGAAACAAAGGCCTACCAGCATGGTCCACTTGGCAGTGTCTGTAGGTGGGAGTAATTGTGGTTTACTGTGGGCTAGGCCTCTTTGAGGGCACCATCTGTGAAGGGCTTGCTTAAAATAATTGCCTCTTAATTATATGCCACTCTGCAACTGACAGAATCCACAAGCATGACATCAGAGTTAAGCACTTTAGGACCAAAACACACCTTGGTATGGTATGACGCAAAATGTTACATGAGCAATCTTAAATGAGCAAGCATTATTGGTTTGTTGTAAATGCTAAAATACTTTCTCATCCCAACTTAATATATAAAGACAAATCTGAGTAAACCATCAGTTGATATTTTTAAAACATTTGTTGAAGCATTCTGACCAGCTCTACATAGCAACACTGGCTAAACCAATGGCGTGAGTTTGAGGGCGGGGCTATGTGTTCTTCTGACCAATGGCAGTGTTTGGGAAGCCTAATTGAAAACAATCATTATTTCTGTGACTCTACTCTTTTAAAAATAAAGCATACAAAAGTTTTTTTTTTCAGGGATGCCATAGAAGAACTACTTTCCCTAAAAAAAATTTTTAGTGTGAAGGAGATTTTTATAATCTAAAAGGACATTTTTCTACTTATGAAGAACCTTTTGTGCAAGTCAAAGTTTATTTGAATGTTAAAGGTTCTTCACGGAACCACAGATAAAATAAAGAACTTTTATTTTAAAGAGTGTGGTGCTGCAGAAATGACACATTTTGCATTTAAACCAGTTAAACAATTACAGAATGGCCTATTAACTTTTTTTTTGCAATTCTAATAAGCATAGCACAATATTTAAGTATCTATAAACAGAAGCTACCAAGGACTTTCTAATCCCAGCTTAATATACAAAGACAAATCTAAGTAAACCATCAGTTGATATTTTTAAAACATAAAAATACTTTTTGATATTTTAAAGCATTTAGCCCCACATAGCAACACTGGCTCAGCCAATGGTGTGAGTTTGAGGGCAGAGCTATCTGTTAGTCTGACCAATGGCGGAAGGGGAGTGTTTGGAGAAACCTAATTGAAAACAATCATTATTTCGGTGATTAGTGGCACAGAATGATACATTTTGCCCTTTAAACCAGCTAAACACTTAAATACTGTTAACTTATATCTGCTTAACGCTTTCTGCTTAAATTCTAAGCATATCGAAGTAAATGTTACATTTTTAAAACATTTGTTGAAGCCTTCCGACCAGCTCCATATGGCAACACTGGCTCAACCAATGGTGCAAATTTGAGGCGGAGCTATCTCTTCATCCTGACCAATGGCAGAAAGGGAAGTGTTTGGGAAACCTGATTGAAAACAATCCTCTCATCATTATTTCTGTGACTCTACACTCCTAAACATAAAGGTTCCAAAAGTTTTTTGTTTTTTTTTTTTTGGTTGCGCGCAGCGATGCCATAGAAGAACCGTTTTTTGGTTCTCCAAAGAACCTTTCAGTGAATAGTTGTTAAAAGAACCATTTTTATTTAGTGTTAAGGTTATTTTCATGATCTAAAGCAGTGGTTCCCAACCCTGGTCCTGGAGGCACCCCAACTCTGCACGTTTTGCATGTCTCCTTAATCAAACACACCTGATTCAGGTCATCAGCTCATTAGTAGAGACTCCCAGACCTGAAATCGGTGCGTCAGAGAAAGGAGACATGCAAAACGTGCAGTGCTGGGGTGCCTCCAGACCAGGGTTGGGAACCACTGAGTCTAAAAGACCTTTTTCCACTATAAAGAACCTGTGCAATGAAAAGATTCCATGGATGTCAAAGCTGCTTCATGGAACCACCAATGCCAATAAAAGAACATTTATTTTTTTAGAGTGCAGTGGTACAGAAATTACACATTTCTCACTTTAAACCAGCTAAACAATTCCATTCTATCTGCTTAAACATTTTCAGCTTAAATCCACTTTGTCCAATACAGAAAGCCACCAAGGATGGGTTAAAATAGCGTGACAACACGCAGGGTGAACATATTGCCTTAAATGGGTTCGCAAGCGCCCGCTGCATGCACACACATGCATTATGCAAAGCTTTGCAATAGCGCTTCCCTCCGGTCGACCCCTCGCCCTGTCACGGTGGACGCCATTGATTTCAGACCTATGGGCTACGAGGAAGCTATGTGCATAAAGCATCTCTCTCGCACTGGAGTGATTTAGAGGCCGTTTGTCTGTTCAATGGAAAGCCATTAAATTGACTGATGAGTATAAGAGTTGGGTTTTCATATCCAGCCTTGCTTTAGAACCCCGGCATCCTTGAATACAAAACGGCGGTTGCATGTCAATTGATATTCTCAGATGCGTGCGCTTTGTGTTGTGAGAGATGTGTGTTTCAAGAGCGGTCTGGAAATGGGCTGAAGACTACTTAAAGAAATCACTCTATGTAGCTTCAGAGGTTCTCCATTCATTCATGAGCCAGCGTGTCTGTCCAGATCAGACAAAGATTAGAGCTCTGATTGGTAAGAGCACAGGATGTACTCAACAATAAATGCTATTTAAAACACATTATCTAATGACATTATCCAAAACTCAAACGGCTTATTTAAAAAAGAATAGATTAGATAGAGATTAGAAACACTTAAAGTGAACAAGTAAAGTTTCTGTTCTCTTGCTAAGTATTATCTTTGTATTAATGGAATTTATGTTAATATGTATTACAAAAATATATGGAGTAAAATACACTCTAAAAAATGCTGGGTTAAAAACAACCCAGTGCTGGGTAAAATAGGGACAAACCCAGCAATGGGTTGTATTTAACCCATCGGTTTGGTTAATGTTTAACCCCACTTCGGGGTGATAACCATCCGCTGGGTCCAAAACAACCCATCGCTGGGTTTGTCCCTATTTTAACCCACACTGGTTTATTTTAACCCAGATTTTTTTAGAGTGGTATTTTAAAATTCATTAAAAATAAATTAAAAATGATTCATTAATGCAAATAAAATGCAACTGACTATGTAATCATACTTGGTTAGGAAAGCAAAATAAATTGGCCTATAAAATTAAAAACATGCATGTCAATGAACCAACAGTATTTTGGTGCAAATGAATGTCACTTGGTTGTACACTAATAAAAGATTTGGCCCAATTTGATATTAATTCAAATGCTGTTATTTACAGAAGTAATTTTTTCATATACGTTTTCCTATTTAATTTAGCATATTGCTCAGATCACAATAATATTAATATTTTTTCACTCAAAAGGATATTTTGTTCCTTTGGTACGCTACACAAACTTTCAAACTGTGTTGCATCACCAATTCAATATAAAAATCAAGTTCCTGAGGCAAAACTACTCTACTAAATCAGGTAAGCAATTTGATATTTATCTAAAAAGTGAGGGTGAAATAATTGCATTCTAATTTATCATTTGCTAAATGCAAGCAAGAAATGAAAGCAGAGATACAAGCATAAATATTGATTAACTGAGATCCAGGATCAAATTCCAGGAACTTCATAAATACAGAAATCATATCTGGGTTTTTAAATATAGAAAATGCAAAGACTAACATGACAATTAAATGCACTTTTTGCAAGGTTCGCAACACTGTCAACTTGCCAAAATACATCCAGCAGTGCATTAGGCTCTTTGATAAAAGAAACACCATTAACGCAGCGGTCCAAAATAGCACGTCTAGTGAATTAGTGACACTAAGGAGAAGGGCATCAATGAAGGGTGCTTTTTCTGCTTGTGGTCAGTACTATCCAACTGCTGAGGGCAATTCGGATGCCCCTGAGACTTGCTCCATTGTGTTCCTGCCTTTTTCAAAACCATCCCGGCACTTATGCAGGACAGCCACTGATTAAACCACTGGTGCCTGGAGCTTTGAATCTGAAAACACTGGTGCACAATGGCCGCTATTGTCAGCTGCTTTTCCTTCTATTAATTCTAGGTGACAAAAAGGGTGTCAGGATTTTAAAAAGAAAGACAGCGAGGGGAAAAAGCACCCATCTGGAGAGTTTACATTATATATAATGACCCAAAGGGCAGAGATGAGCTTTGTGTTAAAAGGTTACATTTTAAAAGGCTACTTATTTTAACATGCAGTCAGTGTGTAAAAAGTCATCAGGTGCAAGCATACTAGTTGAGCCAACAGGATTAAAATGTCTAATGACAGAGCATTAACTCCACTAATCTTTAAGACAATGACTTGGATACGCTTGGAAACATCCATTATCCAATCTATAGGACAATGAACACATGTTTCTAAAGGACATACAAAACAGTAAATAAGACCACAACACCTTTTCAAACAGGCCTCGAGCCTGAAAGCCCCCTCATCGGTTGCCATACAGGACAGTACGGACAGCGGGGCTCACTGTTGCCTTCCCAAGCCACATGCATGTGGCTTAAAACATAATAATTGGCCTATCCTTGTGCATAAAAGAACAACCATACACAAAGCTATAAAAAAACACAGAATCTCATTTATAGAAAGCACTTTCCTTAGCTGAAGAGAGAATTTGTGGTCACCCCTGATCTGATGAGAGTGATGTTATAGGGTGGGGTTCATGCTTCCCTTTATATTGTCTCACCTGATCTGGTGCACCAAACGATGGATGCTTCACTTCAGCCCATGCAAAACCATTCAAAGGCGAGGTAATACATGCACGCAATTCAAAACAGCCCCATGCATCAGTTTATTTGACAGGAGCACATTGGTAGTTTCATTTTAGCATCCCTACACTGCCTGCATCTCCTAAGCCTCCAGAGGCCATGCTTGAATCTCCATCTTCAACAAATGTGCAATATCTGCAACAAAGATACAAAGTGAGCATGCTTTGGTTTTCATGCAACATATTAAATAGTGAACGCATACCTAAGCAGCCTTTGCCGGACACGCAGTCAGTGTTCTGCGGGTTGGATGATTGAACGGATCCCAGCGCTGGACTGAGGATGACGGTCAGCAGGCAGAACACAGACAGTTCTGGTCGGGTCCAGCTTACAAGCCCGGTGCCCACCAACATGGTGTCTCAGTATCTCCTCTTTGACCTGTTAAATAAAGGTGCTGGGGAACAAAAGAGGAGCAGGCTGTGGAGGATGCGGACAATATCCCTTTTAAAACGTGTTTGTGTCCCAGGAAGGCCGACGGAGCCTTATGAGCATCCCTCCGGTTAAAAACAAGCGTGCGGGGATTCGCTGCTGAGCTGGAGCGCGTCTCAATAACAGCTCGCGGACGCCTCTCGCTCTGTCTTTGTGTGCATCTCAAGCGCGTCTGTTTCGCTAGTTGTGAGGAAAAGGCGACGCGTATGGACGGTTTAACGTCCTTTAGTAATCGTTCGTCCTCGGGTGTCTTTGCTATCCTTTCGCGTCGGGGCAAAATCCCAACAACAAAGGGTCGGCACGGATGGGTTGCAGTCACGTGACTCCGGAACCACCTCCTCCCCCAATTCCCGGAGGAAACGCAGGACCCCTAAAAATCTGCAAGCCTACAGTTGGGTCATTATTAGGATGCAGTTGATTTCCATGTGGCGGTCGTATATGACTCAATCAGTGGCGTGTGGTGGGAACGAGTTTGAGTTTATTAGGCTAATAATAGTTCATTAATTCATTTTCCAGTTGATGTTTGCACAGCAGCGTTATTTGACTAGCACTGATATACTATTATAGTCTTACTAATATTTTGAATGTGCTATTTTTTACTTTAGCTTAAATTTTATTAATTTGTTGTTTTTGTAATTTTTAAGTATTTATAGTTTTATTAATTTTTATTTGTATAAATTTTGGTTAAAGTTTGAAGTCATTTGTTGTTTTTTTTTTTGCCATTTTTTATATCTATTTTTTTTTAATTAACTTTAATGTTAGTTTTAGTTTCCAAACTAAACAAAAAGGAGAAATGGTGCCCCGAATACTACAAATATTTATATATAGTAGTTTTAAAAGGTTTTTTAGTTTTAGTTAAATTGACTACACAGTTAAGAAACATTATTTTTATCTTACACTACAAACCATCAAGCAAGCAAGACTATATTAATAATTTCTATAAATTCCCAACATGTTACAGTAGGCTATGTTTATCGTTTTATGACTTTTATATTATATATTATTCTATATATTCCGTATATTTATGCTTTTTAGAAATCTATATCAATATTATACATAACCTAGTAATATTGGTTTTGTCCATGATTTGTCATTAAATGTTTACAATGATTATTGATATAATTAACTATTAAATAGAATAAGAATGATAAATATTAAATACATAAAAATAATGAATACTTTGTAATTATGATATTATTTTCTGTATTTCTTTTTTGTAATGTAATTATTTAAACCTTTATTTGTATGGACATCATCACCATGAACTCTTGCTATATAAAAAGGGTGATACATATTGCTGTATATTGACAATGGTATTGACATATTATTTTAATGGCTAGAGACAGAGAGAGAGAGAGAGGGGGTTAAAGTAGTGCATGCTTAATTGCACTGTAAATGTTGTGATTTGGTGACAGTCATAATCATGCACTGAGACATACATCTGCAGTGCTTTGTTTAGTCACCTCAAATGTTTCCAGTCTATATTCATAAGTCTCTGTCATTTTCATCTATTATCTCTGAAATGCAGATTAATGGATTATTTCCTCCAGATGCACTAAATGCCATCCATTTTAGAATTGTGGCCCATTATGACATTTTACGCTGATTAATGACAGTTCCACGCACGAGGGGCCATTAAAGGATTAAAACACAGACAATGCAGTAATATGCAATAAATGTTCTTGAAATGTGGCTGTGAGAGAACGTTTGGCTTCTGGTATAACATTTATGTATACATGTATGTAAATGCAGTAGATGCCCCATATCTAAACGTGTGCTGTGCTGCAGGGTTGTTCATCATAATTTGGTCTGGATGGCCCAGCTGCACTAGTGGTGTCAATATTGATCCCGAGGCCACACGAGAACACTATTGATCTCACAGACAGACATTTAATTGACTGACTTACAAAAACCAGACAATCACTGCTGCTGCTGTTTCTGTTCCTCCAAACTATCCAGAATGAGTTCTTTATTTCATAGTGAGGAGATGTGTCTCGTGCAGCTGTTTTTTAAAAAATCTGAATCGGCTCACAGTTGCATCAATGAACTCGGGCATCTTGGATTAGTTCAGTTTAAAGATGTGAGTAACCTTTGTACTGCTTGAGTGGTTACAGCTTGCTGTGTGCATTTGTAAGTGACTGTCTAAAGTGTGCACAAAGTCTGTGTTATTAAACTTGAACTAAATGACATTGTAGCTGGAAATGCAATTGAGCATTACTAGGCCATCAGCTGTGTAAATACTCTTTCACTACTGGTTTGATTTTGTCGTTTTTATGTTACGATGGAAGATTCATTTGTCAGATTGTCAAATTACCTTAACAGCATCCATTGATTTTTAAATGCAGTCTGCTTTAGCAGTAGGCTATGCACAGTGCATATACTGCAAACTTATTGTTGGTTTTATCAACAATTCATTGCTCTGTTGGAAACTGCTGTAGATTTCAACACTGAAAAATGTGGCCTGTCAAATCCTTTATAACTGTGAAGGTTTACCTGTCAAGTCCCGACTTCAGCACAAGTGGATGCCAAGTCCTCCACCTTAGTCAACATCAAATCAAGAGCCTTTAACTTTAACGTCTGTGCAACAGCCCATCCTGATTTCACTCATGCTGAACACTTTTTGTTTAGAGAAAACATTTTTAATAAACTGGTGCAGAATTCTTCAAACAATTTTTACATATGGTTTACAGATAATCGAAGTACACCATGAAAAATCAGTGATAACTTGATGGAGGTTTGGAGTTCTGCTACATTCTTGAAACATAAGCAGGTTGTTCACACATTATTTACAAACCTGTTGCTGATATTCTTTATGCACTATAGCAACTTTTATTTTTGTAACAAATAATATATATTTTTATAATAAAAAAAACATTTTAGTATTGAAACAGAATGCTAGATTTGTCATGAAAGATCTGTCCAAATATGTCAGGAACGGTCCCTTACCGAGCCTCCAAGTCAACCTAATTTAAAAAGTAAGCCTATTGACATATAACATACTACTATATGAATAAATAAAAGCATTTTCACACTGTGATTAAAAGAAAAAGAAAAATGCAACCACTCACTATCTCAATGCAATTTAAACGGGTTTCAGATAAATATAATTAGCCTCCTTCAAATCCATAACATCATCACAACAAAAGGCCTGAAATTTATGATGTCGATTATGTTTTCTAACAATGTATATCTACTACAGCTGATGAGAAATGCAAAGCAAAATATGCGGGTAAATTTAAGTCTTATCCTATGTTTCACAGACTTTCTGGGCCATCTGACCCGACTCTTCCATAAGGTACACATGTGCAACATCACATGTAGTGTAATGACAACACTGGCATGCACTGAAATATGAATGCTTCAGATATGGAGGCCTTACGAAAACATTGCTCTTTTACACATATCTATTGCTCAGACTGTTGAAGGCAAATATTGTGGTCCACTATACAAAATACGTTTTTTTAAATAGTAATAGTTCACCCCAAAAATGATAATTTACACACCCTCAGGCCATCCAAGATGTAGAGGAGTTTGTTTCTTCATTTGTTCAGATTTGGAGAAATGTAGCATTACATGACGTGCTCCCATGGATCCTCTGCAGTGAATGGGTGCCGTCAGAATAAGAGTCGAAACAGCTGATAAAAACAATAATCCACAAATAATCCACACAACTCCAGTACATCAATTAACATCTTGAGAAGCAAAAAGCTGAAACAAATCCATCATTAAAACATTTTTAAATTCAAACTGTTGCTTCATTGAAATACTCATCCATAATACACAACAACACTTTTTAAAGCGGAAAAAAGTCCATCTCTTTTGATACAGAGGAGACAACTTTTTCACTGCAGGAAGTGTTACTATGGATCATGGACTGGTATTTTAGCTGGAAACAACAGTTTGAAGTTAAAAATGTCTTGACAGATACAAATTATTTTGATTACTTGTGGATTATTTGATGTTTTTGTCAGCTGTTTGAAATCTCATTCTGATGGCACCCATTCACTAAAGATGATCCATTTTTGAGCAAGTGATGTAATGCTAAATTTATCCAAATCTGTATCGATGAAAAAACAAACTCAACTACATTTTGGATGGCCTGAGGATGAGTAAATTATCAGCAATTTAACTGAAGTTTAAGTTGGGGGGGAGGGGGGAGGAACAAAAACTAAATTGAAAACAGTTACAGAATTGCTTAAAATTACTGCTAAAATCTCATTCATACAAAATGGCAAAATGACAGTCGCACAACTCTACACTTATTTCCATACCCTTGCTGAATGCACAACACAAAACGTAAGTGTAAAAGTAACTTTTTTTAAATACTACATATTGTAACAAGTTAAATCAAGTATGTGCGCTGTACCTTATTCAATTATACTGTTCATTTGATCTTTGACAAATAAAAAAAAAAATGCTGCTTTTAGTAGTCTTCACGGCAGCATTTTGTAAACCATTAAAGATCTATGAATTTGGCAACTAAATGAATCGTGTAGGGCCAGGACTACTGAAATTTTGGTAACTACACTAAAAAATGCTGGGTTAAATATAACCCAGTGCTGGGTAAAATATGGACAAACCTAGCGATTGGGTTGTTTTGACCCAGTTAAACATTTAACCCAACCACTGGGTCAAAACAACCCAAATGCTGGGTTTGTCCCCTATTTAGCCCAGCACTGGGTTGTATTTAACCCATCATTTTTTAGAGTGTACCAGTGATGATCATCATTTTTAACGTTTAAACAATATTTCACTCAAAAATAAAATCCGGTCAACATTTACCTCCAATTCGTTTCACAACCTGTATGCTGAAGAATTTCACGCAACTTATTTATATGTGCGTAAGTTTAATTTTTAAGTGAACTGTTCCTTTAAACAGACAGTTCACCCAAAAATGAAAATTCTGTCTGCTTCAACTGTTGGCAACCAAACAGTTGATAGCAACCACTGACTTCCATAGTATGGAAAAAAAACACTATGTAAGTGGATGGCTACCGTCAACTGTTTGGTTACGAACATTTCTTCAAAATATCTTCTTTTATGTTCAAACAGCTCATTCAGGTTTGGAAACAACATCAGGGTGAGTAATTAATGACAGATTTTTTTTTTTTGGGTGAACTATCCCTTTAAAGACACAATAGATAATAAAACTATTTTTGGAGACTCTAGTCGAATACATGGTTTATGCAGGACAACAGCACCACACTCTGCATTAGACAGAGTCACGATCATAATCATATCATTATTACCAAAACATGTAGAGGGAGGAGTGTTTCAGGGTCCCTCTATCCTGCTATAGCAGGTGTGATCCGAACTCAAACTGAAAGATAACTGAACGCTGGAGGTGTTGAAGGGGTTTCACGAGGTAAGACTGGCCCATCTGTGTTCCTAAATGATGTCAAGGGGATCTGACATTTAGGGTGGGCAGAAATCGGCAAAGTAAGGGTGCTGTAGGGCTTCCTCTGCTGAAATTCGCTGAACTGGATTGCATTTCAGAAGATTCTGCACAGGACAAACACAGAAAAATCCAGCTAAAGCATTAAATCATGAACTCATTGTTAACACAATGAAAATACTTCACCTGTAGTAGGTCTCTGCCAGTGCTGCTAAGTTTCGGGACGACATTCACAAGTGATGTAGTAGCTGGGTACATTGGGTACGGCTGTCAAAATAAAAATATATATCTGATTTGCAATCATGAAAGCGTAGTGGCCTGAAAAGCTTTATATCGCTCAGCTCATCTGTCTTTGCTCTAAACTATTGCAGTGTGTGTGTGCATGGTAGATATCTCCATTATATTCAATCCTGTCTTGGCAGCTTTGAAATGCCTGAGATCTATAGCGTTCTCTCTCTGTAGAGTTTCTGAGGGAGGAGGTGGTGGTTCTTCTCACTGCTCAGTTCATCACTCTCTTCAATCAGACAGCACTTGAGGTCAAATTCATCAGGAGCGTCATGCATCTACTTTTTTCAAGGTGGCACCAGTGGCAGTGCCTTGTTGTCAGATGATAATAGGAGATACACACTTACTAGCAACTTATGCTAAAAAATGCTGAAACATTATGGAACCATTAGCAAATAGGACATGCTAGCAATGTGCTGAATCATGCTAAAACATATTATAATGTTTTAAAACAGCAGTGTTCTAAAATATGTTAGAAATGTGCTAGCAACGTGTTAAAAGTGTGTTAATATGCTTGCAAGGTGTTAAAACCATAGATATGTATACAGTAGATGCCCTATTTGACCGCTCCAGATACGTTGACGCATTTGCCATTTTGGAACGGTTAACTTGACGTCATTCACCATAATAATCAATGAATATTCGAAGATAGACATGCGTATAACACACTAACATGTAATATATACATGTAAAACACCATGGAAGTAACATTAAAATATAAATGTAGGCTATAGCAACATAGTGGCAACAGGTTAAAACATGCGAAGATATGCTAGAAATGTGTTAGCATGTAAAAACATGGTAGCAATGTGCTTAAATGTGTTAGAAATATGTCAGCAACAAAATGCTAAAATCTACTAGCAACATGTTTAAATATGACAGCAGCATATTAACATGTTTAACACACTAAAAGAATGCAAGCAACATGCTAAAATGTTAACATCAAAATGTGCTAGCCTAGCAACATGTTATAACATGCTGTTAACATGATGCAACATGCAACTATTTTGACTTGTACTTCATTTAATAATAATAATAATAATAACAAAAAAAAAAAAAATCAGGTTATACTGAATCACTTACTATGGAAACGTGGGGCCAATGTTTGGAGTATTTCAGCAGGATCCTGAGCTTATAACTGTAAAAAATAACAATCATCATCAATAAACATGTGTATTACTTGTACTATAAAGCAGTTTAAATAAGTATACAGTATATAATAATAAAAAATAGTACAATGCTTCTGAAAGCCAGTCTCCAGAGCCCCAACACTGTCCTAAATTCATTCAAGAGCTACTAAATAGTGTCTGTCCAATTATGATTGATTAAGGCTCACAGTAGTGGGAACATAAATTTAATTTAATGTAATCTAATCTAAGCTTTGATTTAATATAATCAGGTATTTGAAATTGACACACATTTACCTTCCCGGCTGCCTGACCTAGATACATGACAAACTGGTTATAGAGTTCATAATGCTCTTTTTCATTATCTTTTATTCTTTCAAACTAAATCAAATTTCTATATGAAAAATCACATTCTATATTATAAATTTGCATTTACTTTACACTGCCAGAAGAATGTGAGTGATTCTTACTCATGTAAGATTTGCTATTAGTTGTTTTGAGTTGTTTTAAGCTTGTCGCTATGTGGTTGCTAGGGTGTTCTGAATGGTTGATGTCTGTGTTCTCTCATCTCCAGACCATGGTGACCCCTCTGACGCAGAAGTACTTTGGCTTCGGTGAGCTGGGGAACAGTGTGATGTACAGCCTGTGTGGGGTGGAGGTAATTGCAGGTTTCTTCCTGGTGCGCTGGCTGAGCCGTGTGCTGGAGGACCGGGTGGTGCTGGCGGTGGGGCTGCTCATCTGCAGCGGGGCTTGTGTCTGGTGCCTCATCTTCCTGGCCAATCCACAGGGTGTGTGTATGTGTGTGTGTGGCAGACGTCCAGAGAAACTGGCATACACCTGGGC